>CAHIKZ030001395.1:375000-507500 GCA_903632075.3 Acanthosepion pharaonis
GTGTTGCTTCAATCTTTAAAATGGGGAGAGCTTTCTTACCTTGTAAATCAGCATTCAAGATTTTGGCTTTTATCTGGACTTGAACACTGCCCTGTGATACCAGTGTGAAATATGCAACTTTCCCAACCACCAGGCAGAAATAAATATTTATTAATTTAAGATTAATGTTTGATATAGCCATAATAGTGGGGCACCCAGTGAGGATGAATATCATTAAAATAGCAAAGGATTGGTAAGACATGTTTTTTAACCATCATATTAGTATAAACACCTTAACATACACACACAAGAAAAAAAAAACATATAATTAGTTAAAATAACTAATGTTGTGTTTTGTAGCAGAAGAGCTTGAGCCAGCACTAAAAGTCAAGTAGTCCTGTGTAGTATGTAGCATAAGTTCTATTGGTTGTTGTTTATTGCTAAAGGCTCAATAGCTTGAACCTGTAACTCACAGCTGCAGTGATGGGAGCAGGTGGAGAGTAAGGTTAGGGATTGTAGTTGCTATGGCAACAGCAGGTCCCTCCTTCCTCCTTTTTCTGGGAAAGAAAGGGTACGGGTAGGAGACTGGTGCATTACAATATATTGATTTAAGTCCCTTCACTGCAAACTAAAAGCACTACACCAGTATTTGCCAGTGACTGATAGCATTACTCAAATCAAACTACTACTACTACTACCACTACTACTAGCACCACCAGCAACACCACCACCACCACCACCACCACCACTACAATCCATCCTTTCAGGTATGGTTTAATTGATAGAACCTCATAAAAAATAAAGATACTGTCTACTTGTGGTGCAAATATGTTTTGTAACTCATTATGATTAATTAGCGAGTTTTATCATCATTAGGAGCCTCAAAAAATTCCTGCCTTTTGCCAAAACTAAGTAAAACTTAGTAAATAGTTGAGAGCATCTTGGCCGGAAGTAGTGGTTAGTGAGCTAGTGTGATTGATCACTACTGCCAAGTTTGGTCCTCACTGGGTGCCCCATACCTGCAGCTTTATACGAAAACTAAGACGCTTAATAAACTGGTAAAGAATGAGAGTTTTAAAAAAAATTGTGTTAATCAATTTCACCCCAAGCAAGGCAGTAAAGCCACTAAAACACAAGGTGTGGAAGAATTAGGAACAGAAACATTACTAATGAGTGGGTAGAGGAAAGAGTAATCAGGAGAAAAGTAGATAGTGATTGACATTGTGTTTACAGTTTTTTTTTTGCAGATTAAAGTTGACTGGATGGCAATTGCTTTAACAAGCTTTTTTCCCTTGTTCTGACTACATGAATTTAAGCATGCTACTAGATGGGCATCTAGGTTCCATCCTTTTAATGTTGAAATAGTTAAATCTAACCACCACTTCTACTCCAACAGTGTCTTTTCTCGTATTTACCACCTGTTGGAACTCCCTTCCATTTACTTGCTTCCCTGAAAACTATATCCTTCAAAAATTTAAATGCAAAGTCAATCACCATCTTCTATCTTCTTGAATCTTGTTCATCTTTTATCCTTTCCTCAATCCTCCCTATATTCAGTTTTTTCTTTCACCTTCACTCTCTGTAACCCCCTGTGCACTTGTGGCATTCTCAACTTGCTTGGGGTGAAATGATTAAAAAAATAAATAAGATACAAAGATGACACCATGTAGAGACAGAAAGAAAACTGCAGGGACTCCTTTCCCAAGGGGATTTGCATGAAAGTAAATGTAACATGTGAGATGTCAAGTATTTCCCCACTATATATCCATCTATGAAAATACAGTAGACACAAATGAATTTATGGTTCTATAAGCTGACACAACAAATATGATTAACCCTAATCCCTCACTCCAGGCCCAACCCTAATCCTTTACTCCAGTTGCAATGTTAATACTGCCAACAGAAATGGTTTGGTAATGTAATCTGGAAAACTACAGGAACTCCTACAGAAGGAAAAGCAAGAAAAAAAGGACTAAATATCAATTGCAATCTGAGTAAACATCAGTTTGAAATTCCCTGTAAGTTACCTGAATCGATGCCTGAAGAAATCTAGAGGGAACAGCAGATGAAATGTTGGGATAACAAAAGATGAGGATATTAGTCCAAATTTAAATTATGTAAACAATTGATGATTATTATTATATTTTTATGTTAGTTGATATTGATTGTTACATTCTTAGATTATTAAATTAACCTTTAACACATTATTTTCCTTTCCACTACATTGTTTTTCAAGGGTCCTCTACTTAATTTCAGCCATTATCATTTTCTGTTGCCATAGCAGCATATGACAACACAATTGCAAAATTCAAAAATGCTATCATTTATTCATCTGAGTTACTTGCAGTGGCAGGATGAAATTTTGGCTTTGCAAACAAAAATACCTCCAGAATGTTAAAGGTTAATATTCATTCTTCTATTATTAAAATATTATTATTAAGAGAATGTTTAATTTCTAGTTGTATTTACTAAGATTAACTTAGTACAGTGCAAGGCCAAGTGTTGAAAGTGGGGTTTTCCAACACAGCTGTGAAACTAAAACAAAGCATCTGTAGAGACATTACAGCTATTTCAGTTGATATGCTAAGCTGCATTGCGCTTGAAATGAGAGAGTGAGCTTGTGCATGTTCTCTTTTCAGGGATCTAATATTCAAATATTAGATAATATGTTGAGCACTTGTATATCAGTTATGTAATAAATATATATCATTATGGGACATATATAATATATATATATATATAATATATATATATATATATATATATATTAATTCAGTTTAAATAGAAAACTGACAAGGGTCAATTGGTTATAATTTATTTCCCCAGGTATATGATTTTTACCTGGTTCATCATTTATATATATATATATATATATATATATATATATATATATATAATTATTTATTTAAAGATTATAACATAAACATGTTATAAAATCACTACAAAATACCCATTTTGTTTCAACACTTCTGGTGTCTTACCAAGTGATGGTCTTGAATTAAGACACCAGATATCTATATATATATAATTATTTATTTAAAGATTATAACATAAACATGTTATAAAATCACTAAAAAATAGCCATTTTGTTTCAACACCTCTGGTGTCTTATCAAGTGATGATGTCGAATTAAGACACCAGAGGTGTTGAAACAAAATGGCTATTTTTGTAGTGATTTTATAACATGTTTATGTTATAATCTTTAAATAAATAATTATATTTGCTTTACTCTGTATTGAGCACTCTTTTAAGAATACTAATTGTTGGTTATTGGAATTTATTCCGTATACACCAATCCTATACTTGGATATATATATATATATATATATATATATATATATATATATATATATATATAGGGTACAGGGTGTACCAGAATTAATGAAATCAAGCAAATTTAAAAAAAAACTGACACAGTTTTATGTTCATTACTTATTTGTGTTACAAAACAAATAGATTTACAAATCTTATGCCAAAACTTTATTTAAAATTTTCAACATGTGCTCTGTCTGTATTCCTGTAAATTGCAAATTTATCCTTAGTTTTGCAAAACACATTTTGAAGCATTTTAGGAGTTTTCTTCTACACTGCTGACTGAATGCATTCTTTAAGCTCAGCTAAAGAATTGATCTTTTGGTGATAAACCTTTGTTTTGATAAAACCCCATACAAAGAAATCCTGGGGGCAATTGTATTCATTATTAATGGGATATGCACATATACACAGATAAACAAAAGAAAATGTAGTAATAACAGCCAACAATAAAATAATCAATAATAAATTAAAAAAAGTTAACTAACAACACTATAAATAGCCAAAAAATTGCATTTGGATCCACAATTATTTCCACTCAATAGCCCCTAGAATAATTTGAAAAACAACTGTTACCACCCACCAAAATAACTGTTAGAATAATACAATAAACTAAAATATAACTAATTAGCTGAGCAAAACAGCAATGCACATGGCCTGACAATTGTGTTTAACATGAAACAGACTGTTGCCTCAGGGGGTAGACTTCAATATACACTTTTATATTTATATACGTTCTATCCCTGATATTGAGAACTTTAAGCCATAAATATAAAATACCTTAAAACTATATTTTATCATATATATATATATATATATATATATATATATATATATATATATATATATATATACACACACACACAAGGTGTGATATATAAATTGTCATCTAAATTATGCTAAAATAACATGATATCTCATTTTAACAGGCATATTTACCAAAATTACAGTAAAATATCTTGAAATACTAAAGAGTAAATTTATTCAATAAAATCATCATTGGCTTCGACCACGGCTTCAAGATGACTTCAGAATCTCTTGCAACTCTTCTAGACAGTCTTCTTGTTTAAGTTGGTGAATGCTGTCATAATCCTTGCATTTTTGGTGTTACAAGGAGTTTTCTTAGTCTCAACTGGGCCACACACATAATAATCAAGAGAGTTGCAGTCTGGGAAGTTAGGTGGCCAGATGTAAGGAGTAATGTTGCAGAAATTGTCTGAAAGCCATGACTGGGTACTCCTATTTGTGTGGAATATTGCAGAGTTCTGTTGCCATACATAGTTTCTTCCAGCATCCACTCTCTTGACCAAGGGCAGTACTACATTCTCAAGGCATTTGATGTAGATGTTGAATTTGAGGCCCGCACCGACAAATTTGGGAGTTCTTTTCTTATCACAATGATTAGAGTGAGTTTTCTGAGTTGTTCTACCTTAATAATCACCATTAAACTCATTCAAATCTTTCTGAATCCTCTGCACTGGTCCAGTATTACAGGTTAGGCACAAGTCTCCGGTTCCCAATGTCAATTCAAAGCCACCCTCCAGCCACGGTTGTGATTGTTTTGATCCTGGAGAGTAGTCATCAGATCATAGAAATACAGAAGCTCTCCATTGGTCCACCTGCGAGTTTGCCAGGTGAAAATCAGGTTAACAGAAAAATAAACATAACCAAGTCAATTTGATTTTGAAAGAACAGAAGTTTTTTTTATAGATAAAAGCAAACACACGCACAAAAAAAAAAAAAAAAATTCTTGTTGCAGAAAGTTGAATGCTTCTTGTATGTGAACAATAACCAAACAGAAATTCTTTGAATGATTTTGATAAGAAGAGATGCAGCCTTTGTTTTAACCCTTTTTGGTCCTTTCTTAGCACAACTACTACAATCTTTGATGTTCCTGTTCTCAGTAGTAGTAATAGTAGTAGTAGTATTAGTAGTAGCAGGAATAGCAGTACTTAGATATTAGCGGCACTCAGTTTGACTGCATTTAAAGACAGATGAACCAAAACTCTCTCTCTCTTCTGGTTGGCTCACCTCTTTATTAAGAGAACTGGCCTTCATGTTCCAGACTGGTGATGTGTCTGTTTTTCTAGTGTGAATGTACTGACATATTACCAAAGTACAACTTCACTCCTCTGAGAATAAACAATTTACATTTTCATCAATTGGTTTCCAAGGTTCACAACAAGATGCTATTGTTTATCACCTCACTATTAATTATTCTGCTGCTCTTATTAAACTACAGAGATTCTTGTTTTAAAAATAAATTCTAGATCAAAACATCCTCAATTTTAACTTCAATTCTTATAGTGTCAAAATCCATTTCTTTTTTTTAAAGTTTCAAATTACTATTGTTCCAGTAATTTTTCTATTAGTAATCTGATATCCTTTGTACACTTACAAAAAGATTGTATTTCATGTTCTAAATTAACTTTCCGTAACATTTACATTTCAAAGTCTTTACAGCATATTAACATCTCGGCTATTTGAAAACACCCCTCTTTCACTTGGTGTTTTCTGTTTTACAGCCTATCCTCCTTTATTATCATTATTATTATTATTATTATTTCAGGGGTGATATCGCCCCTGCCACAGCATGCCATTTACAAATTTCTAGCAGAGTGAATTGTATCATGGTGCTCTTTTTTCCTCACAGATGGTACCCTAATTGACCCTACAATACTGTGCAGTCAACAAAATAAAAAATATACAATGTGCATGTCCAAAATTAAAAATATAAAATAGCTACAATTTACCCATCATACTCTGAATATGTACACAGGTGTGGTTGATGTAGATTTAGTTAACAGTGCACTAATTAAAACAATGTTTGTGATGATTCAGGCAATGATTTACATAGCAAAAATATATGTGGTTTTTTAAATGAGGCATAAATAAATGTTTATATTTACTTTCATTCAATAACTTTTTTTTTATTGGCCATTTTTAATATGATAATATAATCACTGTCACTTTGTCTTATATCCCAAATGATTGGAGCATGCTCTTAGGCAGATCACTTATGTAAAGTAAAAAGAAGGTTGGTTTGAGAAGTAAGACCTGGGAGATGTCTGCATTGATTGCTTGGACCCCTGAGGACTTGCTGCTAACAACTACCTCTAGGGGTCTGTTAGGAAGGATTTTATTATTGAGAACACAATTCCAGTGATTCCATAGCTAGAGAACTTGAGTACCAGTTCTTTGTCCCACATCTTGTCAAAGGCCTTTTTAAATATCTAATGCTATGATCCTTGAGGCTATTAATCAGCTGAGTTGCAATAAAAATACAATCAAGAACTTTCAGCTACTTGGTGGCAATGACTGTGTTAATGTTATAAGTCACTGACAGTGAGTCAGATCCTGAGATAATGAGGTCACTCCTCAACATTGGCTATAAGCCCGATTTGATATAATCCAATCTTTTTTACAAACTGTACAAGGCTCGAGGGTCACTCCAGGTAGAGAGTTACAGAGTATGAGGCACAGTTCTTGTGGATAGGTGGGGAAGATAACAGTTAGACTTGAATAGATTAGGATCATAGTGATTGGGAAAACATCATCTTGGGACTCAGTTCCACAGAGCAGTGGTTTCCTGGAAGAAGCTGCTTGAGTGGAACTTACTTCTCACCAATAAAATACAGAGGGAGTGAAGGTGGTTTGCTACAATGGGCGTGGCATGGTGGATCCTAGCCATGAAGTTTAGAATTGATGGAAATAAGGAATATAGTTCATCTGAACACTTTCCATGAAAGTAGGAATAGAGCAGGGAGAAGCTTGCTACATCGTGTCTGTGAGGGGTTTCAGGGTGGAAAATAATTCATCACCCACAAGGATGCAGATTGGACCCTGAACAATCCCCAATCATGATGAATGGATATTTTCTTGAGGAAACATCCATTCATCATGACTGGTGGTTGCTCAGGGTCTGAATAGTGATGATGGTATGTAACTAGTTAGGTTTTCAAGGCATTGAATGTAACCAGCCAGTTTTTCCCCCATTGAGCTGTTAGAGCTAGATCAGAGGAGAGATCAGCTGCTAAACTCTGGTTATCTAGTGCCTTGGAGGTGCATCCATATACTGTAGTATTATCAGCATAGATATTCACAAATGATTGGAGTATGCTCTTAGGCAGATTATTTATGAAGCATAAAAAGAGGGTTGGTCCAAGAAGTAACACCTGGGGGATACCTCTATTGATTGTTAGCACCTTGCATGGACCTACCTGTTATGAAGGACTTTATTACTGAGGAAACTCTTCCAGTGATTCCATAACTAGAAAGCTTGAGTAACTGTCCTTTGTGCCATACCTTGTTAAAGGCAATTGAAATATCTAATGCTATGGTCCTTGAGGCCAACTGGGTTACTATAAAAATACAATCAAGACCATTTCGCTGTTTGATGGCAACAACTGTGTTAATGTTATAAGTCACTGACAGTAAGTCAGATCCCAAGATAATGGGGTGGCTCCTCAACATTGGCAAAAAGCCAGATTTGATATAGTCCAATTAAATAAATGATAGTATAAAGATTGGATATTATTTGGTAGTTTTATAGCACATAATGGAAAATTTAACACTGAAATCTGAGGGTGCATATAAATATTAAAAGATGCCTTCCAGAAGCTGAGTAGAGTATTAAGAGAGAGGAAAATGTCCTTAGAAACAAGGAAAAAAAGAGTACTAAACTTCTAAGCAATATCTATATGGCAGTGGAGAGCCATGCTTGCACACATTAGTATATAAAACTCATCTACTGAGCAGGCTAAGTTAATGATGTATGTATGTATGCATGTATGTATATACTGTGGGCTTCCCTATGAAGTAAAAGGTCACAGCTTCATAATAAGAATTGCTGTTGAAGCTTCTGTAGCAAGTAGGTTCTTATGGGGCGGTGTTTCTAGACCAATGCTCAACCATTTTCAATTCAAGGTTGTCCTTCTCCTAGATTAGTTGCCAACCAAGGCTAGAGAGCTGGGTGAGAAGAGATACCTTAATATCTTTCCAACAATATATATATATGAAAACAAACACAATGGCCTTGCCTGGATTTTAAGTTAATGATAAATAAAAAAAATTAGAATTTTTTCCAGATGGTTTTAGTGATGAGACATATCTGCATAATTAGTGGGATTTTATTTCATGTTTAACTTGGGATTGCACTCACAATAGGACTTCAAATATGGCAGAGGAGTAAGAGACCCATGTACACCAAAGGAACCACTGATTGTATAAATGCTTGTAGACTTTTGTATAGGAACCAATATAGACCAATATACTCAAATATAAACCTGACCAATGTTTACCTATAGAATCAAATATAAACCTGACCAATATTTACCTATTGACTCAAGTATAAACATGACCAATGTTTTACCTATAGCCTCAAGTATAAAATTGACCAATATTTCCTTATAGCCTTTAAAAAATGCTAAATATAAATATAATATGAATATAATAGCATTTTCTAAATTCTTCCAGTTGCTAAGGACATTTTGTTTTGTTATTAATAGTTACTTTGTTTTAATAAATTCATTTTGTTTTTGCCTTGAAAAAGTCCACATTGGATGAAACATATCGGCTAATATTACAGTTTTCCTATTGTCTTTTACATTTATAAATAATAAATATTATTAATATAATATTATTTGACTATAATATATTATTATATAATATTATTAATAAAAATAATTATTATTATATTATTATTATTATTATTATTATTCACATCAGAATTTGTGCATAGTTTTTTCCTATTTCTTAAAAATTTCAAAATGTTGATGTTTTACAGACATAATCACAAGAGGAAAAATGTAAGGAACTCAGTAAGGACTGAGCTCATTACAGAAGTAAGGATCTATAAGACTAATTTCCAGATGGATCCTTCTTTTTGAGTTATCCCTAACTATATTTGTTACTGATTTGTTTTTATGGCTTATCAACCCTTTGCAGATTATTTAAAGCCAGAAAATATTTTTAGATTGTAAGAATTTTTTTTTTTTAAAATAAAAATGATTGAATGATACAAGTCTTACTAATTAACCCATAGCTGGGGGAATAAGAGGTGGATTCATACCTTTCCTCAGGGTATTTGTATGTAAGTGTATATAACAAATCCAATTGGAATTGTAACTTGGCTTTTCGATTAAATTTGGCTCTACCATCCACAAAAGGGACAACTTGAGCTGCTGCTTCATATATTTGTCTGATTTTCCCTGCTAGGTCTTATTACCTTTGTATTTTTATCCAGTCTGCCTTCACAACATTCTTATTCAAACGTACAGCAATGTCTATCAAGATCTATTCATAACTACTGTTGTGTGCAAGTGTGATATCAGGATGATTTCTTTCCAAGCATTTGTCAATTGAGATGGTTGTATTTGATAAGTTCCACTTGCTCGTTCACAAAATAATGAATGATCACACCATTTCACTGTGCATTTGAGGCCATACTTTTTCAATTTTTACTTTGCTATAGTTTCCAGTATAATTTCAGGGCTATTTTATCTTGGTATTCTGTACTCTTTTTGTACCATTTGAGTGCAGCCACTAGCAATTTTCAGTACTTTTATCACATGGGTAAATCAGTTGTTTTATCAGTAGAAAGTACTTGATAGGATTATTATTATTATTATTATTATTGTTTTATTTCCTTTGGTTTCTGGTGCATACTCATCTCTTTCCATGGCATCCTGACATTTTCACTGAGCAGTTTTGAAAAAAAATAAAAATAAAATCGCACATATTTTACATAAATAAAGCCCTTCGTAATGTGTGGGCTATACTTGTTAGAACAATTTTTTTTATTTCTTTAAGGCATGGGCTACCAGGGATTCCTTCAATGAGTCTATTAAAATCTTTACCATCCAATCTGAGGGCTCCAACTACAACTGGTATTGTTAATGTCCTCATGCACCACATTTTTGAGATTTCGATTTCAAGGTCCTTGTATTTTGACAGTTTTTTGAAGACCTTCAAAGATACACTGCTGTCTGCAGAGACTTCCATGTCAATAAGGAGAAACATTTTGTCTATACAGTCTCTAATCATGATGTCAGGGTGATTAGCTTCGGTTTGTTCTGACTGTGGGTATTATAAAGTTCCATAAAATTGTTACAGGTCCTATCTTTGTAACCGGGTCTGGATGGTGTTCATACCAATTTCTTGCAGTTTCCTTTCTGTAAGTGTTGCAGATTTTCCAGTGCAGATATTGGCCCACTCTGTTGTGCCTTGTTTTATATTTAGTGGGCGCCAATACTGCACAACCTGATACAAGTTGGACATTTGTTTCCGGATATTTATCACAGAATATGCATTTTGGGCTAACACAATTTTTCAGTATACATGCTTTGTAATATCTAGTTAGCAAGCATTGGTCCTGTGCAGTAGGAATAAAACTTTTGGTTTTAGCTTTTAACCCTGCATGACATAGCCACTGATGGGTATGGAGTTTGTTTACATCAGCTTGTTTGATATGGGCAGAGTATTGACCATGAAACAGTTTATCTTGACATTGTTTCTGTATCTGGTTGGTTGCATTTGTTTTTGCTTAGTCGTCTTCTTCTTATTAGAATGCATGGTTGTTAGCAAAAGGGTGAGACTAAAATGCAAATTACAAATTGGAAATACCAAAATCAAACAAGTACAAGCATTTAAATATCTGGAAAGTGTTCTAACATGATGGAAAGTGTGACAGTGAAATCCAAAGATCCATTGGGATGGTCAAAGATGCATTCCAAAACTAAGCAAATTATTAAGGAACAGAAAAATTTGTTAGAAACAAATAAAAAGCTAATGAACTACTACATGATATCTGTCCTCCTATATGGCTGTGAATACTAGACAATCTCGTAAAATATGAAAACGTAAAGCAACAGAAATATAGTTCCACAGGAGGATGCTGAGGATACCATAGACTAAACATGTGTGCAATGACAAGATTTAAAGAAAATGGAAACAAAAAAGAAAATTATACTTAGCATCAGGAAGAGACAGTTGAAATTTCTAGAGCACATAATGAAGAAAGAGGGCTTGGTAGATTTGATACTCACAGGTACAATTGAAGGTAAGAGCTACAGAGCTTGTATACATGGATGGCAGAACAAGGTAAAGGAGAGATAACAAAAATGAACAAATTTATTAAAAGCTACAAAGGACAGGAAAGGATGCTAACATACCATGGACTGAAATTTGACAAAAAAAATGTATTTGTGTATAGTGCAACTGGTCACTGTAAATGCATGACTTTTTTAATTTCTTAAAAAAAATTTAACTGTGTATAGTGCGAATCCTTACTTTTTGTGTAGAAAGCTGATAATAAGGACTCACACTATACTTGTGTGTCAGAAAAGAAAGCCATAAAAGATTTATGTCAAATCCAAATCACAACTACAAGTTTTCCTATTCAAAATTATCCCCCTTGAGTCTAATGCACTTTCTCATCCTTCTCTGACACATCGATATCTGTCCTCCTATATAACAATGAATGCAGGACAGTCTCCTCAGAGATGAAGAGACTTGAAGCAACCTAAATGTGGTTCTACAGAAGGATGCTGTGGATACTATGAACTGAACATGTGAGCAATGACAAGGTTTTAGAGAAAATGAAAACAAAAAGGAAACTTATACTTCATATCAGGAAGGGCAGTTGTAATTTCTGGGGCACATAATGAGGAAAGAGGGCTTGGAAAATCTGATACTCACAGGACAGATTGAGAACAAGAGGGACAGAGGAAAACAGTGTATAACATACTTGATGAGCTTAAGTAAATGGATGGTGGAACAGAGCTTAGGAGAAATAATGAAAAGATATAATTTATTAAGAGATACAAAGTACAGGAAATTGTGGAGAGCCATGACCGTCTACATCCTGAGTGGATATAGCACATAAAGAAGAAGATTATTATTATTATTATTATTCCAAGAGATATTTACTAAGCATCAGCTATTCCTATTTAAAGGAAAAATGAAGTGAAGCAGGAAATTTGTGTTGTGCAAAACTTCCAAGTGTGAAGGACTTGCTTGTTCAGCTTGAAAAAGATCATTCAAAATCCTGTCTGTGACCTCTAGTTCTGTTTAAGAAATATGCAACTATTTCTACCACATGGTAGTCCAACCAAATGTTCATTATTTTAAAAAAAATATAGAATATTCAATCCTTTTTTGTTCATGAAAAATAAAGGTCATGTCTTTAAAGGATATGACATTCATATGTATAACAATCACAATATACCTAATCCATCACAATAGAAACAATGTTAGCAGCCATAATAAAAAAGTTCACAACCACCACCACCGCCACCACCACCACTCCTACTACTCCTTCCCCCCATTCTTATTACTTCAACAACAACAATAATAAATAGACAAATAATTACAATTTCAAGAGAAATAAGATTTATGGCCAATTATAATTATAAGAGATTCATTAATTGCAATAAATCAATTTTATGAAATTTGCTATTCCATATTCTCAGGAATGGCACCATTTGCACAAAGAATGTAGAGAATGAAAAACAAAACAAAAAGACAACAACAACAACAACTTCTGCACATGCCACACATTCCTTTAGCACTGGAAGCCGCAGTAACAGTAGTCATGATACAGACAAGAATTGATGTAGCTTTTCTTTTTTTTTTCCCCCATTTCTTAGTGATAATATCATTTTATTTCTTGCGAGTGTTACTGATACTGTCATCAATATAATAAAAACTTATTGTATTTAATATTGTTTATTCCTTCTGTTATTCCTTTGGAGATGTTTTTTTCATCTTGACTCATAACGAAAACAGGCCTTTAAAAACTGTCAAACACTTCATTTTTGGAAATGGGAAACAGAAATGAACAAAAAATCCCAAAGACAATTTTTAATTAATTTAAAAAATATATCTGAATAATTTATTTCATAACTTCTCAAAAATTTTATTGTTCATTCCTGAATTAATGTGAGATATTTGGAGGTCTATCTATTTATTATGACTGTTACGGTTATTGAATGTTTTCATTATTTCCCCTTTTTTTTTTTAATAGTATTTCTGACTTTTTCTTGCCTTTTGTCAATGACGTTTTTCTTTCAGGCTATTCTTCAAGCTGCAAATGAAATTGTGAGAAATTTAAACAAAGAAATAGCCAAGACATGAGCTTGCATTCTATACTAGTGGAATTTACTGTGTCACATAGCAGTGCCTATATATAACTTTGGCTATGAGAACCATTTTGGCCAGCCAGAGTTCTTTCTCTTTAAGCCTACTGACTTAATCCATGTTGAGTGCACTGACTACTACTACTACTACTGTAGTAGTAGTAGTAGTAGTCTAATTTATCTGAAATTCTAAAGTTAAGTATTTTCATTATTTCACACCTGATCACTTCATTTTTATTGGTATTTGACTTGTCTTCATTAACTCTGTCAGTTGGGGTCAAGAATACACTGCCTGCATCTCTGTGCAGAAGGGTGCCCTCCCCACCAAAAGAAGTCACCTGTTTACTGTACCAATGTCTAATTTCTTTTGACTCTCGTGTGAAGCAAACCTATCTCTACTGACAGAATTTTGGAATAAATAACTTAGAAAAATTCAATATATTGTGAAACAGATAAAAATTTATTTAATCTTAATAATTTTATCACCACTGTCAGGTCATTTATTTAATGATAGTTTAGTCAGAAGTATAGACGGGAAATAAAGAATGAACATCCAGTAAGATTTTAAGTACTGTCCTTTAGCCTTTAACTGAATTCCTGTGATTTAATTTGCAGGCTGAAGAAAGGAAACATTGGGACAAGCAGTCACAATAAATACAGGTGTGAACTTAACCTTATCACTCAGTTTCGATGATGATTTTGCAGATTGCTCAGAATTTTCAAGTCCTCTCTAATACATTTCTTGGTATTTTTGTTGCATTTAGCAATGACATTCATTTGAAGCTTTAAGGAATTATTACTGGAAAGATCTGTGAAAATTTCATGGTATTTGAATTTTCTGATGAATCTTAGTTAATGATTGAATAAGCTCATGGCAAATTCTATGAAAATAAAATATCCATAGAAATTCCCATATCACATTGTTAAATATTTGAGCTTAACAACTTTAACAAAATATTGCAATGACAATCATAAATATGAATGCTGGTTGATATTTTAAGAAGTGAGTACAAATGAAAAGAAACTTTTTCCTTTCACTCAAACAGCCATTAAACACTTCTATTATCCCTTTCTTTCTTTCTTTCTTTCTTTCTTTCTTTCTTTCTTTCTTTTATTTTCTCACTAAATCCAAGTATTGTATGTCTTTTGTATATCTATGCAATCAAAACAGAATAGTTCATTATTATGAGTTATTAGCAGGAGACATTAAGCATTTCTTTCATTTTAGTCAAGTCCCTGTCTTACAAACTTTTTTCTAAATAATAATTTAGAAATAATTCAGCAGACGATGTTGTTTTATTTATGGTAACTAGATTTTTAGCAATTGCCTTACTCAGTTTTCATCGTTCGATACTGTGCATTTAAAAAATGGTGGTTTTATTGTGGTGGACATTGATTCTCAGTTTTGGGCCCAGGGAGACTCAAATAATATTAAACCCAAGCCTGAGGGTGCCTTCCTCTAAGCAGTACATCTCCTTTAGGATGAGGTTGGTTTTTTTGCATGGCACCTGAGTTGTCTCCAAAAGGGGAAGTACTGAGGGGTTTTGGGCAATTTTTCCACAGTGTTGCCATTAAACCTCGACCGTGTGTCACATTCGGTAGCGACATGGGAATGTTGAAGAATAAACGCTTCTTGGCATTTTGGCTGGGATCAAAGTGCAGTATCTGCCTTTAGGTGGATAATCTATATTTCATCTTTCATTTATGTCTCTGTCTTTGGAATGCAACTTAGGTGTGTCTCTGTAGACAGAGTGAAACTCAGGTGTGTCTCTGTGGACAGAGTGCCACTCAGGTGTGTCTCTGTGGACAGAACACAGCTGAAGATATTATTGAGAGCTGACCTGTCTCAGGAAATAGCTGCTCTATCACTTAAATGCTATTTTTAAAGGGTACCCTTATTTGTGTAGAGGTTTTGTTTATTGATTAAACAGTATATTCATTTATTTTCATCTACTGCCTTAAATATTAGAGAAATCTTATTAAAGAAAAGATGCAATCTCCAGTAGGATTCAAAACTGTGTTCCTCAATCAGAAGAAACCATCATTAAATTCGACATGCTTTCGACCAACTTGGCCACGAAGGGTCTTGATGATAAAGCAAAGCCAAATAGTGTCTTTAAGTGTGAATTTCTTAAAAAATATTGGCTCAGTTTCATATCCTAATATAAAGGAATTCCTAAACAAATTAATGGATTTTTTATTTATTAATCAGACAGATTTTATTAGTTAAGTGTTATTTTTTGTGGATACCCATATTTGAGTAGATGTTCTGTATTTACTAAATAGTATATTTATTTTTGTCTACCGGCCTGAGTATTTGAGAAATCTTATTAAAGAGAAAAGAAATAAAAAATCCATTACTTCTTTAAAAATAAATGATTGTGTTTTAATTATCATTTATTATGTTTTCTACCTTATGAAAAAAGGAACCCATTCATATCATTGTGGATAATACTGAACACAGTTATCATATCTAGTCTGGTGTTCCTGCTGTAGATCTTGAGTTTCTTGACAAAATCTAAAGAAGGATTTGTAATGTAATTTATCCATACCTGTTATCTTGACTTCAGTTACCTTCTCACTGACATGATATGGCATCATTCTGTCTTTTCTACAAATATTTTCATGCCAACTGCTCTGACATGCTTTTTTGCTCGGTTCCCTGACTACATGAATTTAAGCGTGCTACTAGATTGGCATCTAGGTCCCAGCCTTTTACTGCTGAAATAGCTAAATGCAACTGCTACTTCTACTTTAACAGTTTCTTTTCTCACACTTCCTAACTGTGGAACTTCCTTCCATTTACTTGCTTCATTGATAAATACAATCTTCAAAAATTTAAATGCAACATTGATCAAAATCTTCTGTCTTCTTGAAACCTCTTCATCATTTGTTCTTTCCTCAATCCTTCATATTCTCAGTCTTTTCTCTCATTTTCTTTCCCTGTAACTCCCTTGCATACCAGTGGCATTCTCACCTTTTTTTGAGGTGAAAGTTTTAATTTCTTTTAATTGGTATCACCATGTGCAACAGGTTACAGGGTGTGAAAGAATTAGGGACAGAAATATTAATAATTAGCAGGAACAGTAAAGAGTAATCAGGTGGACAGTAGATAGCAATTGACATTTAATTTAAATTTTTGCAGATTTTATTTGGCTAGAAAGCATGGAGCTACAAAGGAGTTCCACAAGCAAGAAGAGTGAGAAAGGAAAGTGCTAGCATAGAACTTATGGCAACATTTAGCCAGTTCAATTGTAATTTGATGAGCTCGAAACACCAGTCTAGTACTGCATTTAAATTCAAAAAGTCTAGATACTATAGTGAAAAGCTCATCAAGACAATTACCATGAAAGTATTTATGGAAAAGGTACAGAGAGGTACAGCAGTGGGAAAGTGGCTGAAGTCAAGCCACCAGGTCAGAACCAATAATATCACTGATTCATCTTTGGATTTTATCAAGGATCTCAAGGTAAACAGTGGGCACACCAGACCATATGTGGCAACAATATTCTAAGCGAATGGTAGACTTGTAGATATGTAAGATAGATTCTGGAGAGAAATGATTAAAAAAGAAAAATACAGACTAGAAAGGTTTCCTCATGTGTTTCAAATCTGTTAATTCTCTTATCGGGATGTGGCAAACTGAAATTTGATTAATTTACTGTTAGTCAGATGCCAATAATAATCTAATTTGTAATCCTCCTTAGCTGCATGATGAACTCTTAAAAAACTAATTTGTGCAAAAGAAAACAAGTAGTTTCCATTTATCAGCATTCATGAAGATATTTTAAGAACAGTAAATGTGGACTTTTGCAAATATTTAAGTGTTTCATTAGAAACAAAGAAAAGTGTACTGGACATGTAATATCAGTGCTACTACATGGCAGTGAATACTGGAGAATCTTAGGGCATCTACACAATCAGAGGTATATATATATATATATAATATGATACAGTTAATTTGTAATCTGTATGGATAATTCCAAGGAGAATATAAATTCCAAGAGCTCAATGTAATAAATAAAGCAAGTAATGACTAATTAACAAATCAGAAACTTCAGAAAGCCATGGAAATATTTTATTTCGCAAAATTCTTGTAAGAATTTTTGAATCAATTCATTGTTTTGAAACCACCAGGTCTGACAAAGCAAAATCAAATTATCGATTTTGCGAAATAAAATATTACCATGGCTTTCTGAAGTCTTCGATTTGTTAATTAATCATATATATATATATATATATATATATATATATAATCGTGTATCATGCAGCTTTTGAAGACCTAATTTTGAAGCTAATTTTAAGGGGGTTGCATCATACATGAGATATAAAATTAGCATATGTACTGCTTGACCCGGCTATGCCATTGACCAGACTATATATCCATTTACTGTAGTCAAAAAGTAGAGCTGTATTTAAAATAAACATGATTTTGATAAAACTGATGTTTTACTTAACTGTATCCAATAATAATGCATGTGATAGTCACATATTTGTATCATGTTATAAAATACAAATACAGTGAATATGCATCTTTTCCATTGTTTTCAGCAGTTTACTGATATCCCCTTAAGAGTGGATGGACAAGTCTGCCTGCAAAACTCTGGAGTCAGGATGCTGGTAACATCAATAACCTAAGTGATAAACTTTTACTAATATTAATTCTTAATTATATATATATATATATTTTTTTAATCATTTCACTTAAAGCAAGATGGGAATGCTACTAGTATGTAGGGGGTTACAGGGAAAGAAAGTGAGAGAAAAGACTGAATTTAGGGATAACTGAGGAACAGGATTCAAGGAGGTAGAAGATGATGATTGACCTTGCATTTAAATTTTTGTAAGATTTTACTTATTAGGGAAGCAAATAAACAAAAGGGAGGTCCACAGGTGGGAAGTGTGAGAAAAGAAACTGTTGGAGTAAAAGAGGCAGTTGCATTTAGCTATTTTAATAGTAAATGGGCGGGGCCTAGATGCCAATCTAATGGCACACTTAAATTTATACAGTTGGGGTACCAGGGGAAAAAGCTTGTCAGAGCAGTTGCCATGAAAATATTTATAGAAAAGACAGAGGGAAGCCACATCACATCGGTAAGAAAATGACTGAAGTTGAGATGGTAAGTCAGGATTATAGATCCTCAAGATGAATTGCAAAAGCACTATATATATATATATATATATATATATATATATATATATATAGTTTCAAAATATGCTATATTTATGGGCCAAATTGCTCAATATCAGGGATAGAATGCATGTAAATATAAAAGAGGACATTCTGTTTCATGGTCATACAAAATTATCAGGCATGATGATTGCATATAAGCATGAAACAGACAGTTGCTGTTGGGTGTGAACTTCAATGCCCACTTTTATATTTATGCATTAGATTGTGTTTTTCTAAAAAAAAATAGTCAATCAGAATATTTTCAAGAGATAATTCTTTTAAGGCAAACAGTCTTTGAAATTAAAGAGCCCAAAATCAAATCGCTTAAATTAAAAAAAATCTCGGTACCATAGCAAAGAGCTGTGTATACTTTAATTTAATTTGTATAATTAAATTGAAGTTTTTAGCTTCTGTTTTTGAAACATGAGAACTCTTATGTAGCGATGGAATCATATTTTTAAATAAATAATTATAATATAGGCTCTATTTCTGTATTGAGCACTGTTTTTTTAAAATAAAACAAAAATACTAGAGAACTTCGGATTATTAACGGTTCTTTCCTATTTTTTCTATATATTTGTACATATATATATATATATATATATATATATATATATATATATATATATATATATATATAATAGCTGGCCACATGCATTCAAGGATACCCATCTACTAGGCAGTTAGCCAATCCCTATTTCAGATGTTTGATCATCCATTGACGGTTCCTATAGGAGCTGCAGGTTTGAATCCTGTTGGAAGACAATATATTTTCTGACAAGATTTCTGAATATTCAGGCCAGTAGATGTAGTTGGATAAAAAAATACTGTTTAATTAAAAAACAGAGCTTCTACTTTAATATGGGTATCCATCAAAAATAACGTTTAAACAAAATAAATTAAAACATATATATATATATATATATATATATATATATATATATTTAAGTTATGAAGAACTTGGTAAACCGAATGGGTAATTCCAAGGAGGATGAAATCCTGAGAGCTCAATGTGAATACAGAGCTAATATTTAATGAAAAACAGACCACTTTAAGGTACCATTCCTATATATCATTTCCGTTAAGTTAACCATCTAAATAGGTCAAGGTTCGGTCACTTCTCCTACCCCAATATAAAGCATGCTTAAGAGAGATATGAAATTAACCCCTCCCTATACTCTACCTTGTCTCTTTAACTACAACTCTCACCCCCCGCTGTTAAATTACAAAAATTACACTACCCATCAATTTCTAATCCCATTTTTCTTTTCATTTCGTTGTTGGAATTGTTACCTGATGATCCGAGTCCTTTAAAAAAGGATTTTGGTGAAATTATTATAATGGTACATTAAAGTGGTCTGTTTTTCATTAATTATATATATATATATATATATATATATATATATATATATATATATAAAAATAATGTATTTATTTTTAATCCAATTGTTTTATTACTTCAAACATTATTATAATGGAAACTTCATATTTGAAATAAACGTCTATTTTTTATTTTTATTTAAACAGTGTGTATTAGATAGACTTTCCAGACTTTGTAATACACACTTTTTAAAATAAAAATAAAAAAATGGGTTCTATTTCCAATGTGAGTATCGTCTAAAATAATGCTTGAAAGTACACACACGTGCACACACACACACACACACACACACACACACACACACACACACACACATATATATAATTATTTAAAAATTTTATAAAATAAATATATTTATAAAATATGGTAAAAATAGCCAATTTTTGTTTCAAATTTTGGAGTCTTTATCAAGTGATGGTTGGTTGAATGTAGATTTCTACATTGAATACTATCACTTGATAAGATTTACATGTTGATCAGAAGTGTTGAAACAAAATGGCTATTTTTGTAGTGATTTTATAAACATACTTATGTTATAAATTTTGAATAAATGATTATATTTACTCTACTCTGTATTGAGCACTCTTTTAAGAATAGTATTTTTGGTTATTGGAATTTATTCCGTATACACTAATCATATATTATATATTTTATATATATATATATATATATATATATATATATATATATATATATATATAGTGATATAGGTCCAATTCCTGTTGGAGAATGTATATTTTCTATGAAATTTCTTGAACATTCAGACAGGTAAATGTAATTACTACTGTTTATTTAAAAACAGAGCATTTACTTAAATAAATTGTATTTATAAAAATAACATATAAACAGAAATATTATATGTATATATATATATATATATATATATATATATATATAGTTAGGAAAACCTTAAAAATCCATTGATGGTAATTTAGTCGGTCTGATGAGATGAATATACTTGTGTTCATCAAAATAAATTCATTATTGACAATGGATTTTTAAGGTTTTTTCCTAATTATTATTATAATTTGCTCTGTATCATACATTGAGCTCTCATATGGACTAAAATCCTTTTTGGAATAATCCCTACCAATTACAATTTGGTATTATATATATATATATATATATATATATATATATATAGTTTATGCAAACTTAGGTAATCCGTATGGGTAGACCTGAGGAGGATGATATCCAGAGAGCTCAATGTAAGAAAAAGCAATTTGTTTTTTTGAATAAAAAGAGACCACGTTAAGATTCCAGTAATAAATATATTTCCCATAACCCCTTTAACAGGGTTCTGGATCATCAGACTTTTGGTGCAAAAGTCTGATGATCCAGAACCCTGTTAAAGGGGTTATGGTGAAATAGCTTATTACATGGAATTTTAACGGGTCTGTGTTTTATTCAAAATATATATATATATATATATATATATATATATATGATTAATACAAATATAAAATTTGTCATCACTTAGCTGTTTGATGCTATATTCAGCACCTCTACTCCATAATTTTGTAGATGAACCTTTATGCAATTGTTCAGTCCACTTGTCAGGAGGTACCAGCAAATGTCTGTAAATTTTCTCACTTTTTGTTATTTTTATATTAAGTCTAACAAAATAATTTATGTGCTTTTTTAAGGCATTAGGTTTGTTTTTTCTTCTTTGTGTGTGTGTGTGTGTGTGCGCGTGCGTGCGCGTGCCTGTACATGTATGTATATGATGAGGATGGATGGTTACAGTTAGAATCAGCTTGGAACCACTTCAAAAGTCATGGCACTCGATACGGAATGAAACAAGTTGAATGCTTTCCACCTTCTTTTCACCTCACAATCCTGCAGTAAGTATAAATGGAAGAATGTGGCCCACTGACCCTTCCCTGTCAAATCAAATTCATTGGAAAGTTATGATGCCAAAATGGCTGGTAATAAATAAAACTAAAGTAGACAGGTCAAGTTCAGGCAAATATATCAGCAAGCTCACACACCTACATAATCATAAACAGATACAAATGTATAAAGAAATACAAACTCGGAAACACACATGCATGTGGTGGAGCTGGAATCAGAAAATGGTTTGGTGTATATTTCGGCTCAACATCTTCATAAACTTCAACCTTTTACGCTAATATGCCAAGCACTTTGATATTCATGGATTTGACATGTCTCTCTCAACTCTTACTTTACTTATCTGTTACTTTTCCCTTTCTCTTCTTATGTCTCCCAATCATTTTCTTTATCTCTCTCACTCTCTTTTTTTTTGGTAAGTATTTCTGAGTCTTGATAGTTACAGATACCTAGGCTTGCTGGGGCTGCCTGTATAACAAAATCTCTTCTGTGAAAGGCCCTGAATTTTCTATGTTTACTTAAAAACTAGTTCAATATTGAAATTCTTGCTCTTTTTTTTTATCCATATCCCTCCTCAGCTTTGACCTGGCCTTTGTGTAGCTGACATCTTGGAAGATTTGACTGAAAGACTTGATCATAGAGTTCAATATCTTTATTTCATCTATTATTCCAGGTTCTTAGTTTGAAGAGGCTAGCAGATTTAATACCTCTTGTCATGTTAATCTGATCTTGCATAAGAGCTTATATCATCACTATGTTAATTTTCTGAGCCAAGGCTCATGCCCACATTTTTTATCAGCTAAGAATGTATTTAACCCTTGAGTGGAATTGATTTTTTCATGACAACGGATCAAAAGTTTCACAAAAATATCTCAAAAGCAAATTAGTCATTTTTACATCAAATTTTAGAATAATAAAAAAAATTAAAATTAAATTTGTATACATCTGTAATGTGATGTTAGTAAAATATCTGATAAAAATAGAAGATTAAATCATTCATATATAAAATAATTTTTTATTTGTTTCTGAACTCTGTCAAATTGAAATCAGCTGTGAAAACTGTGCAGTTTCAGGGACTTTGAATGTTCAGGCTTCTTCTCATGAGGATGTGAAGGACTTTGACTTCCTCATAATGGATTAGGCATTTATATAACTTATCAATATGTACACAAATAGCACTAAGTTTTGACAAGTGACAAGTCAATCTACAAGAGAGTGTGGTGCATGTGTGATCAATGTAAAAATTTAATGTTTGTCGATTGTTGCATCTGGAAATGTACTCTCCTAGAGGACATGAGAATTTATAAACAACATTGTTTTTTGAGATCCTGTGTTATTGCTAATAATTAATTTAGATGTTTTCTTTTTTTTAATAGTAAATGATAAATTGAAGGTGTTTGTTGGGATTGTTAACTGATATGTACTGGCAGATTATATCTTCAATGGTTTGTATCATCTTGTTTACAATTAGGGTGCATTTGGTTATGATAGAATAAGTTAATGGTGCATTTATTTTTGTTTATATCAGGGTAATTGCTTGAGTTATTTTTTTTTCTAAATTTCATTAAGGCAAATTTTATTTGGAAATATGGGGAAATTATTGTTAATATAATAAATATATTTTTCAAACATGTTTGTTTGAATAATATTAACAAGTTGTGTCTATCCAATTTTTTATTAGTTGTTTTATATAATCAGTAAATTTATCAAAGTTCATATTTATTTATATATTTTTTTCAAATACTTTCAAATGTTGCTATATTTGTTTTCAAGGACTGCATTTTGGTTAATTAACCAAAAACAGATACATGAATATGCACAAAACACAATCCTTGAGTAACATTTGAAAATACTCAGGAAAAAAATATAAATAAATATGAAATTTTATTATATAAGATAACTAATTTGGAAATTTGAAAAGTTAATTAAAAATTGAATAGACTGTTGATATTATTCAACTGAACATGTTTGAAAGAATTCTTGCTGCTGAAATATACTTTAAATATATATATATATATATATATATATATATATATATATAGTTTATGCAAACTTAGGTAATCCGTATGGGTAGACCTGAGGAGGATGATATCCAGAGAGCTCAATGTAAAATTCAGAGCAGATATGTTTGAATAAAAGACAGACCACGTTAAGATTCCATGTAATTGTTATTTCACCATAACCCCTTTAGCAGGGTTCTGGATCATCAGACTTTACTTCCAAAAGCTGAAATGAAAAATGAAAAGAAATTCACACGTTTTTTACGGATCTCATCAAGTATACGTAAAGTTAACGAAATGAGGTGGGGAGAGTAGTATACGTAAAGTTAATGACGTGAGGAAGTATAAATAATATATATATATATATATATATATATATATATATATATTTTTTTTTTTTTTTCCTGAGTACTTTTGAATGTGACTACATTTTTTCAAGGATTGTTCTGTGTGTAGTTATGCAACTGGTTTTTAATTCTGGCATTCTCTGGATTGATGGAACCAATTTCAAGTCACTCAAGGTAATGTCATATAAACAGACAAACTGAAATTTTTCTGTGTGTGTGTGTTTTATATTAAAAACACTTCAATACATGATTCCAGGCACCTTATATAATGTTAGCTGTTTCTCTTTTATTACAACAACTTCCAGAGTTCGGCGTCTTTCTTTGCAGTGTGTCCTGAATCAAATTTTGGTGTTATCTACTAGAATTTGTTCAATTTGTTTCATTTATTTGTCATATGTTCATCTATATGTGCGTGAATTGCACCAATCTTCGACAAATTAACCTACGAGAGAGTGTGGCTCATGTGTGGCCAATACAAGAATTTAATGCTGTTTTATAATTTTTAATGTTGGAGATAAAATATATACATAGTGTATAATAAAAGCAAACAAGAACACAATAAGGACAGTGCACAATGGAAAATATAAAAAATATACAAATGGAGCTGTTCTAATAAATATAATTTAAACAATACTCAGATGTCACTGTATTCTGGTGTTCACATGAAATTTTAAGTAATAGATGGGCAGTAATATCTCAGTATTGTTTTATTATATATATATATATATATATATATATATATATATATATATATATGTATATATGTATGTATGTATATATATGTATATATATATATATATATATATATATATATATATATATGAAAATATATAGAAAATAGGAAAGAACTGGTTAGGTAAATAATCCAAAGTTCTTTAGTTTTTTGTTATTATTTTTAAAAAATAGTGCTTGATACAAAAGTAGAGCATAAATATAATTATTTGTTTAAAAATATGATTCCAACACGCTACATAAGAGGTCTCATATATATATATATACATATATATATGTATGTATGTATGTACGTATTTATGAATAAAAATGACAATAGGAAAACTGGTAATTGCTGACGCGTTTCGTCCAATGTGGACTTTATCAAAGGTCTCATATATATATATATGTATGTATGTATGTATGTACGTATGTATGTATGAATGTATGTATGTGTGTGTGAGTTCAGCCACTTTCCAACTGCCATAAGGTTGCCTCCCTGTGCCTATTCTATAAATAATTTCATGGTAATTGTTTGGATGAGCTCTTTGCTATGGGGCCTAGACTCTTCAAATTTAAGCGCAGTACTAGACTGGTGAAAATGCTCTCACCGATTTACAATCAGAATGGCGAGATGTAACTGTAAATTCTATGCTAACAGTTTCCTTTTTAGCACTTCTCACTTGTGGAACTCCCTTCCAGCTGTATGCTTTCCAGCCAACTTTAATCTGCAAAAATTTAAATGCAATGTCAATCACTATCTTCTGTCCTCCTAATTACTCATCCTTTATTCTTGATCCTTAGCAATGTTCCTGTTTAAGAGATTTAAGAAACCGCAGATATTTATATATATATATATATATATATATATAGCATTCAATATTGAAAATATTAAAATAATATTAAAAATAGAGCATTAATGATATTATATGAAAAGATTACTTACCTTTTAAATATCAATTTTTATCCTGACATCAATGTTTCTTGGTAAAATTTTCAGTCTTCAGGGGTTGTTGTTTTTAAATGTTTTTTTTTTCCATTTTTTTAATTGTTTTAATATTTTAAATGGTATATTATTTAAATACCATTTAAAACCACAACCCCTGAAAACTGAAAATTTTCCCAAGAAACATTGATGATGGGATAAAGATTGATATTTAAAAGTTAAGTAATCTTTTCATATATCATTATATATATATATATATATATATATATATATATATAGATAGATAGATGGATAGTGTGTGTGTGTGTGGGTGGATGTGTGTCTTGTGTCTGGAATAGATGCATATTTGTTGCTGGTAGTAGACATTAGTTTTTTTTTTTTTTTAGATGTGAGTTAAAATCTGTGTTTTGAGTGCTTATCTTCAAGGCAAGCATACCCTCCCCAGACAGAAGATTGCTTCTGCATAATCTTCTTATACTCATTTTCCTTATATATTTTTGTGCCAACCTCAGTCAATATTTTTTTAATAAAATAGAGTAATGCATAAAAAAGAACGATTTGAAACATTCAAAACTATTATCATAGAAAAGAAACAACTGCCATTAAATATATTTCACTGCAGGAGATGACATTTTAATATGTAAAAAAAATAATATCTAAAAAATGTAAAATTTAAATGTAAAAATGAAACAGACAGGCCTTGTCTGTTGAATTGAATTGTAAATGTTTATTTTTTATTATTTTTTATGTATGTTAAACAAGTTGTATTATATTCAACTGATGAGGTTTATCAGTTTAATTTTTTATCCATTTTTAAATAAATTTTTGTACAACTTGAACAAAATTGTTGATAAACTGTGCAAAGCTCATTTTTTTTAAGTGCTTTTGATTATCTTCATCATTATGAAGAAATAAATGTTGTCATTATTATAGACAAGTGTTTGTTAGCCCCATCCTAGCATAATGGATAGCGGATTGGATTTAGGAATTGGAGAGCTGATTTCGAATTCCAGTTGAATCCATTATGTTCACTTATGTGCTAATACCCTTGGGAAAGGTATGAATCCACTTCTTCCCCCAGCTATGGGTAAATAGCAGGACAGATTGGGTTCTCTAGCCTTGGATGGCAACTGGTCTACCCCAGAAAGAAATGGCAACTTACTGCAGGAAAAAATCTGCCTAGTCAGTCATATATTGAAAGATAGACGATCGCCTATGTGTATATCACGCATGACACACAATTGACTGACTGACATTTCAAATTCAAATACAGTGCATCATATGAGTGACATCATGAGTAGAACTGTTTCACAGAACTTGATAAGCCTTGAAATGAGTATATTAAATATTTTAATGCATCATGATTGTTTTTATATTCATTTTAAATATTTTATATACAATTTACCATATAAACTGTAAATAAAAACTCAAAATACCCAAAACAATTATCATACAAAAGAAAGAATCTGCATTAAATAACTTTCATGAAAGGAGACAGCATTTTAAAGTGTGTATAAAATATTTAAAATATTTTTTAAATAATTAAAATATATATATATAAAATAATTCCTTTTCTGGTACTGAAAGGCTCTTTGAAAAAATTCATGTTATACTATTCTCTTCTTATACATATATATTTAAATTTAAAATGTAGTGTTCCAAAACTCAGGATGTAGCTAACAAAAGTTTTTTCTATGACATGGACAACATCTAGTTCTTGATAATGACTGTGAGGTTACTTGAACAAAATATGGGTGTGTGTCCGAGTGGTTAGAACGTTTGCATTCTGACCATTAGACCCAGGTTTGAATATCACCATGGTTCATTTATCTGGAAGTAGACTTCCTGATGTCATCAGACTGAAGGGATTGATCCCAGTGTGCAGCACCTTTGGAAAATGACTGAAAAACATACCACGGATTGACCCAAGACTTGTAAGTGAAATTGGGTAGACGGAACCCTTGAGGGCCATTGATAGCTGTGCTAGAACAAAGTCACAAGTCATCGTGGACGAGGGATTGAGCATGCTGGCCTTGTTCAAATTGTTGATCATGCTCGATAACATGCTCTTTCCCAGAAACTAACTAAGGTCCGCTCAGAATAGTTGCAGTAAAAACCACAGGTGGAATCTGTAGGTGTTGAATAAACACAAATGTGCCTGAGCAAGTGTCTGCAACAGGGATTGGCTAGTTGCCCTAGTAGACGGGTATCCTCAAATACGAATGCGCAGCTTATTCACAATTTTTATTTTGATATGTAATAACATATTCAGCAATTCTAAAAATAAATTAAAAAATTAAGCAGACTTAACGTCAATCAACAATATGTTGATTGACGTTAATATAATATGTGTAAATGAATTCTTGCTTCTTATTTATATTCTTTATTATTAATGTTTTAAAATATTCAACATGCAATTTTTTTTAAAGTAATGTTTTGGGATGCTCAAATTGTAAATTTTAAAAAAAATTTCAGGTTGAGTATTTTAAAACATTTATAATAAAAAATATAAATTAAGTTACCTCCCTTACATATTCTTAATGCTAATTTTTAAATTGACTATAACTCAGTGCATTTCATGTGCATTTACAACAAAATTTACGACCATCAATTACATTAATTTTTTTGTCTTAGCAATTCACCCTTGAAGATGATCTTGAATGAGATTGAAAGTACTTAGGAAAATAAAAGAAATAACCAAAACTATGGTGTCTTTCTTAATCAGCTTTGTAACAACATTAAGAAATTGATCTGTGAATTTGAGAGGATTAAATTAAAAATAAACATAATCTGTTTAGGTTATTCAACCAAACATACTTTGAATGAAAGAAATATATATATATATATATATATATATATATATATATATATATATATATATATTTGAATAGTAAGTATTCCTCCAAACAAGTTTGATTAAAAAGAACCAACATGGTCTGTCTTTTCATATATTTTATTATACTTTTTCAACTTCCAGATAAGATGTTGAGTATTATGTTTGAAGTTGTGTATAAACAATCTGAAGTTAAATTTTTTTTATTTTTTTTTCAAGTACTTTTGACTTTCCAGTCATTATCTAGAAATTAATTAGTACCAGTAAATCATGATTATTCCCCACCCACAAAATTCTTACAATCTAAAAATATTTTTTGGCTTCAAATAACCTGCAAAACATTGATATGCCATAAAAAACAAATCAATCAAAACATGGTCAATTAGGAAGGAATACCTCTAATAAGAATGAGATAGCCCTGGATTTGTAGTTGGAAAGTAAAATAGGTGGAGCTATGATAAAACTAATTCAAATTTCTCCTTCTTAGGTGATAACAGTTTGAACAATAGCTCCTCAATGTAATAAATAGTTCTGGGTATGATGATAAACTACATCCAGCAGCAAGGCCTCTGATCAGGAGATTAGAAGTTTTGAAATGTGTGTAACTACCTCTTAATTGCTGTTGTTCCTAAGTCCACCATGACCCAGAGTAGTAACACCTGTTAGGGTCCCATCTACAGGCAAATAGTGAACCCTGAACAAAACCATATGAAAGTATCAAAAATACATTTTTATAGTAAAAATACTAGCAATACACTTCTATATATAAAAAAAATTACCAACAATGCCTATTTATTGTAAAATTACCAACAATACATATTATCTGTAGCTGAAGGCATACAATTGTGTACAAAATATTTAAATACCCCATAGAGGTTGATATAACACTAAACAAAATCAACCAAACAACCAACATGTAAGAACATTAATCCATATAATATCCTACCATTACTTAAATCAAACGGTATTCCAAAATATAACTTCAGCAAAATTACAACATAAAACACATATATCACTGCCTCTAGTAATTATATCTACACAAATATGTATATGCGCAAAAGCTGAGTATCATCTACCATGTATTCAACTGTGAAACCAGAATAACATTTTTATTACTTCAAAGCTCTCAAGAAAATAAAATTTTGACCTTAAATGACCCATAAGGAATTGATATACCATTAAACAAACAAATCAATCAATTAATCAATCATTGTGATAAACAAACCAATTTACAAACAAATAATCTGTCATAGAGTTATCATCATTCTTCTTTTTCTTAACCTGTGAAGGTCCATTTATTGTACGTAGGTCTTCCCCAGATTCATGGGGTGGAATGGGCCATTACCCTACAGGGCTGACCCAATGTGTGTTTTTTAGGGGCAGATGTGACATGTTGGGGTGATCATGTCACTTTTTGATTCATGATTGCTCAAGAGTAAATGAATGTAATAAACCCAACTAGAATTTGAACTTGACTATTTGATTTTTCATTCAAAGCAGTTATCCATTACTTCACCTGCACATTCAAGCTTACAGCACCTGATATTCCCATCTACTGACCAGGCTTAGTTGTTTTATTTAACTGGAAAATTTACTAAAGTTCATATTTATATATTTTTTTTTTACTGAGTACATTCAAATGTTGCTAAATTTGTTTTCAAGGATTGTATTTTGGTTAATTAACTAAAACCAGTTACATAAACATATAAAAAAGACAATCCTTCAAAATGAATGTAGCAATTAAGAAAATTTTGTCATAAAACATTGTTGATTTATTTTAAGATGGAATGATCTATTATGACATGTCTTCAATTTGTATTTAGATATATTGTATTTATTTTCATTTTTTTCTATTTGAATTGTTCACCTATATTGCATACTAGCAGCATGGCCCAGCATTGCCCGGCATTGCCCGGCATTGCCCGTGCTTGATTCAAAAATCATACGACTCATACAGCAATTGCTATCACTTGACAAAATATTTTTGCCCTTCCTTGCCTTTAAAGGAGTGCCCTTTGCTGTGTCCATGTTGCTATATGCCTTACTTCTTGCCTATCTCACGCTGCAAATTTTTTCTAAGCTATATACTAAACATTAAATCTGTTATGAAAAAAGAACTAAACAAAATGAACACAAAATGATCAGCTTTAAAAAAGGACTCATAACTGGAAAAACCGAATGAAAAAAGAATGTTAACAACAAATACTTTTTCACACCCAACCCAGTTCTGCGGAATCAGAATCAATGTTGAGTTTAAGCAAGCGAATGAGCCAATTGGAGTAAAGTGCCATGCAGATTTAAATTTTTCCCACTTGTGACAAATGCAGCTATCGATTTTTTTGCATGCTAGCATGCTAGTTAACATTCGTGTCAGTCAGCTGTTGGCTCTCACGCTGGCCATTACAAAATGGCCGCAAACTACATGAAAACTGCTGTAGAAGCATGAAAAAATCGATTATTTCCACTATCGATGGGAGTTGGGAAATGCAAAGTTGGTCTTGGCCTTCCTGCTAACTTGGAGCATGTGCATGTAAATTTTGGGGCAAATCGGTCAAAAATTACAGCCGTGCATTCGTTACACACACACACACACACACACACACACACACACACACACACACACATCCTGCCTTTTATAGATAGAGATGATCCATTATTGTAGATAATTAGGTTATAATAAAATTTATATTTTATATGAATGCTACCTTATGAAAATTAAAGATGTAGTAGAGTGGTGGGTATATCAAAAATTTGTGGGAGAGCACAAGATCCTTGCACCAGCCCTGACATTACCTGTACATCCTAGTGTTTATTTATCGAATTTGATCTTCTTGAACTTCCTCACTATTGTAGCCTTGAGCCTGATAATCTTAGTCACATCTTGATAGTGTGAACTGGTTATTGATCTGGAAACTCTGTTTGAAAAATGCAGGTGTTTGCTACTTTGTTACTGAATTACCTCCTTAATAGCAGCAATTCTTATTTTTATTTTTATTTTTAAAGAATTTTTATATTGAGATTGAAAGAGAGATTACAAAAGCAAATCTGTGAAAAAAACAAAAACAGATCTATGAAGTTGTATACTTATTTATATCTACCTGCATAGAGTGTCTATCATAATCAGAGTTGTCAGACCTGAATGAATTGAGCTGCATTTGAAAGCATAGTGTTATTAAATTTTGAATCAACCTTCTTCTCATGAGTAGTCTTAGTCAAGCTTATTTATAATTTAGTATCACTAAGAAGAGACTTGAAGCATCAAAAATGTGGTTCTACAGAAGGATGCTGAGACTACCATGGACCAAACACATGAGCAACGGTAAAATTCTCAAGACAATGGAAACAAAAATGGAACTTATACTTAATATCAGGAAGAGACAGCTGAAATTTGTATGGCATGTAATGAGGAATGAAGGTTTGGTAAAATTTGATTGTCACAGGACAGATTGAAGGCACAAAGAACAGAGGAAAAGAATGCATATCCTAGCTGACCAGTTTAAGTGAATGGATGGCAGAGCAGGTTTTAAAATGATGTTTCTCCTGTACAAGGCACAAGAGCCACTCGAGGTAGAGGGTTACAGGGGCACCATTCCAAGCAAGGTGATAATGCCACCAAAATGCAACAGGCCACCAGAAGTGGAAGAGAAGGAAAAGACTTTAGAAGGAACCAGAAACCCAGTCCTAATCAGGAAACAAGGGATAAACCTCTACTCCTAGTAATAGGTTGATAAGCCATAGAAAATGAATCAATCATAGTATATATTTGAACAATGACATTAAAAGAACTATCAATAAAATGCCATCATTCCCTGTGAAAAACTTTGAAAAGCTTGGAAGACCTGCAACTTTTCTCTTGAGTTAGTACAAGACAGGGAGATTTGGTGAGAACTGATAAGAGATTTTTTACAAAGTTTCTGAAGATGAGAAATCAAACTGATTTGCAGTGGGCTTTCAAGTCAAAACAACTCACATGATGGTGGTGGTGGTGGTGATGATGATGACTTTTCAGAAATTATTCAGTAACAAACAAACTAATTTTTTAAAGATTTTTGCCCTTTTTTCTTTTAATTTTGTCAAAATGTTTTTAGGTCTCCATTGAATTAAAATATATGTAGGCTTACAGTCATATTACCTTGAAACACTAGTTCCTGTACGATCACTGAAGTTAAGCAACGTTGAGCCTGATCAGTATCTAGATGGGTGACTGCTTGGGAATACCAAGTGCTGTAGCCTTGGATGTGTGTGTGGTATCATGGATAATAGCACACAAATGTTAATCAGAGATTTGAGTTTCAATTCCTGTTGGCTTACTTATATTCACTTATGCGCAAATACACTTGGGAAAGGCATGAATCCGCCAAGTCTCACCCCAGGTATGGGTTAATTAGTAAGATCTGTATTGCTAAATCATTATTATCTAAAAAAAATTCTTACTATCTAAAAAATATTTTGGGTCTTTAAATAACCTGCAATGGGTTGATAAGTCATAAAAAATGAATAAATCATAGTATATACATTCAAAAATGATATTAAAAGAAGTATCACTAAAATTCCATCATTCACTTTGGAGAGCCTTGATGACCTGCAGCTATTCTCTTTAGTACAAGACAGGCAGATTTGGAGAGAAATGATAAGAGATTTTCACAAAGTTACTGATTTCTAGTGGGCCTTCAAGTTTAAATTCTCTGTAACCACTTGTATCTTAGTAGCTTTATTGCCTTGCTTGGGTGAAATGATTAAAAAAAGTTTCTGAAATCATAACAATGACCTTTGACATTTTCCTCGTACAAAATTTTCTCATCATATCTATCCACCCAGACAATCATCTTCACTCTTTGCAAATCAATGCATCTGAACACGCATGCCATGTCTACATTAGATATCTTGTATTGATCACTTGAAGCCACTGGGGGAAAATTTTTTTGAACTTGTTCATTTGGCTTCCACAATTTTTCCATTCTTGCATTTCTTTGGAATTTCATGATGTTTTTCATTTTTTTTTTTTTTTTCATCGAATGCTTCAGAGTATCAAAAACTATGCCAAGCCAGCCTGACATTGCACATAAAAATTTTTTGTGTAACAAAACAACAAATAGACATTAGAGAGAAATGTCTTCTGCAAAAAGTAACAATGATAATTAATTCCATTCTTTCTGTGGTAATCTGTATAAATGTATTTAAATCAATAAGTCTGTCACCTTTTGGTGAAAAAAAATTGTAAACATTAATTATTAGATAATAAATCTATTTTTTAAACATAATCTAAATCAGGTATTCTCAGCTGGGGTCCATATTGGCCCTAGGGGTCAATGAAATATTTCTGGAGGTCCACACGTAAAATATAACAAACTGGGGGTCAACAATGATATTTTGGTGGTCCATGAAGAAAACCAACTCAGAATGGTTTTATTATCATTATTATTATTATTTTCTGGGGAAACTACAGCTGTATAAGAATAATATCAGGTATCATGCATTTGAACAGTTTCTTTGTTTGGCCTCTGTTAGCAGTGATTTGCAAGATGAAGATCTTGCATTATATGGTGAATATTTGGAAAATATGCATGAAGATATGCAAACTCGGTTTAGTGACCTACTCATGATGGATATACCGACTTGGGTTTCAAATCCTGAAGTTAATGTTACTGATATAGACATATCTTTGCAAGAGACTCTCATTGAATTACAAAATGATAAAATAATGTGTGCAAAATTCCAAGATGGAAAGTACAATATATGGAAAACAAATGATATTACTACAAAGTACCCTTTACTCTGGGATAAAGCACAGCTCAACATTATTGCTTTTCCAACATCGTATCTTGTTGAATCGGAATTTAGTCACGTTTCTCAACTGTTATCAAAAGTTCACAATAGACTTGACATTGTGAAAAAAGTGATCTTTGACTATCATTAACATTGATGTTAATATCTAACTATGTGCTAAATATCAGGGATAGAGCTTATGTAAATATAAGAGTAGAAACTGATGTCAACACTGAGGAATGACAGTCTGTTTCATAATAGAATTCACTCTTCAATGGCAGAATATATATATATATATATATATATATATATATATATATATATATATATATATATATATAAACAAACAAATTGTGTTAAATCCAACAGACAAGATTTAATTATTTGATTTTTTTAATTTTTGAGTTAGAGGTACATTATAATCAAAATTGTAGCCAAATTGGTTGACGTTTGTTTTTGTCTGATTTTGTTCAAGTACCTTTGATGACTCAGTCATTATCAAGAACTGTGTATTGTCAGTATGGTACTCAAGATTTTGGTGGATACATCCTAGCATTTATTTTCTTATAAAAACTTATGAATTATTCAGTTTCTTTCACTTTGGGACCATATCTGGTAAATGATCAGACATCTGATACAAAACCTGCAAGTTTATCTCTTACAGAGGAATTATATCAGATTATGGATGTATATATACTTTTTGAAAATATTTAATCTTAAGAAAGGCAATAAAGCCACTAAGACACAAGGGGTTACTGAGTGTGAAAGAATAAGAAAAAAAGCATTAGTAAGGAGTGTAAACAATAAGAGAAGACAATAAATAATGACTGACATTGCATTTAAGTTTTTGAAGATCAAATTTGGCTGGAAAGCATGGAGACAGAAGAGAGATCACATGTGAGAAAATAAACTCTTAGCAAAGAATTTACAGTTACATCTAGTGAATTCAATTGTAAAATGATGAGACCTTGTTGCCAATCAAGTACTTTGCTTAAATTCATAAACTCTGAATAAGATTTTTGCACAAAAAGTGTGACTGGAATAAGAATAGTGATAGGTACAATATAGCAAAGTTAGAACAAAGTCAGAACAATTTCCATGAAAACATTTATAGAAAAAGCACATAAAAAAACACCAAAAAGAAAAGTATGCACCCAACAGCAGCAACAACTAAAATGGATAGCACATGTAACGTGTAGAGAAAATTACATAATGAAGATGTTGACATCCCAAACTACTTCAAATAAAAGTGTTATGTTTGGTATATCTCTCTGTGTAGTAGCAGTCCTAGTACAGTTCTCTGCATTATGTTTAGTAAACAGGTTCACTAAGTATTGCCCCTATGTTCATCAGTTGTTCTCTATTTATACTTGTCTATCTCATTTGCATACGATACTACACCTCCCTGAATTGGAGAGGTTGTATACCCTTGTTTTTTCTTTTACTATTTCTGGATATTCTTGTACTGTGCTGTCCTTCCTCTTGTTTTCTCTTTAATGGTGTTCTCAGTCTCTCTTCATTTTCTTCACTCTTGCAAATGCAGCAAAAGTTCTTCTCCATGTTTCTATGTATTCTGGGTCATCAAGCGAATTTAACAATCCTATCAGTGATGCCACTGTTACGTTTTGTATATCTCTCTGTGTAGTAGCAGTTGTAGCACAGTGGTCCATAGTACATTTAGCAAATGGGTTCACTAAGCATTGCCCCTATGTTCACCAGTTGTTCTCTATTTATATTTGTCTACTTCATTTGCATACAATACTACAAAATGGTTAGGAAGGAAAGCTCCATCAATACTGGAAAGGGCAATAACAGCTACCAAACTTGAGAAGACCTTTTTCCTGAAAAATTGTTTTAAGAGAAAGATTTTATAAATTTCAACTGCTCAGTCAATGAATGCTACATGTTTCCTTGTAGGAAAATGGCTCATATTACCATTACTGTAAATATTATAATGCCACTTGGAAAGAAATACATTAGATGCTTATGGCTAAATTATTGATTGATTTATTTTTATAGCTTATCAACCCTTTGTGGGTTATTTAAAACTGAAACATATTACAGATTGTAGAAGCTTTCTTAAAGTATCTGGTGTTCATTACATTTGGTGTCCCATCAAAGTACTTTTTAACTGAAAATTAAACAACCCTTTTTTAACTTTGGTGATTGAACAAGAACTCATATTTTCAGCATGATTTAACTGTAGGCTTATGGCTAAATGACACTTTATATTTTAAACTACATCTGCTAGTAAGGCCTCTGATTGGAAGAGTAGAGGTTTTGTGGCGCACGGTACAATCTCTTAATTGCTGTTATTCCCAGGTTCACTCTCACTCGGGGTGGTAGCACCTATTAGGGTCCCAGCCATGGGCAAATATTGAATAGCAAAACAAAACACTATGAAAGTTTAAAAATACATTTTTATAGTAAAACTACCAGCAATACTTTTTATATGAAAAAACAACCAGCAATATATTAAAAAAAAAAATGACCAGCAATACATTTTACCTGTAGCTGAAGACATACAACTACATTCAAAATATATTTAGTTGAAGCTATAAAATTGCATTCAGAATATTTAGATTTTGGCATTAAAGAAGTTGATATGCTGCTAACCAAACAATCAACATGAAAGAACTCTTTCATGACATTAATCCATATAATATCCTACAATTTCTTAAAGAAATCGAAACTGTATTCTGAAATAAAACTTCAACAAAAGTATAGCATAAAACACATATATCATTGTCTCTAGTAATCATTTCTGCAGAAACATGTATATGCACAAAAGCTGAGTATCATCTACCATGTATTCAACTGTGAAAGCAGAATAACATATATCATAAAACACACATATATCACCGCCTCTAGTAATTATGTCCACAGAAACATGTATATGCATAAAAGCTGAGTATCATCTACCATGTATTCAACTGTGAAAGCAGAATAACATATATCATAAAACACACATATATATTTATATTATTTCTAGTAATTATGTCCACAGAAACATGTATATGCATAAAAAGCTGAGTATCATCTACCATGTATTCAACTGTGAAAGCAGAATAACATATATCATAAACACACATATATCAATACCTCTAGTAATTATGTCCACAGAAACATGTATATGCATAAAAGCTGAGTATCATCTACCATGCATTCAACTGTGAAAGCAGAATAACATATATATTTTTATTACTTCAAAGCTCCCAAGAAAATTAAATTTCAGTAATAAATGACCCATAAGGAGTTGATATGCAGTTAAACAACCAAATCAATTAATCAAATCACTTTATATAAATAATGTTCAGTAAAAACGTTTTGCAAAATTAAAAATAAATAAAATGTATCTACATTTATTGTGCACAAATTTTATTCATTTAAAAAGCAATATTGAACAGTTACAAGTGATATATCAGTTGATAGTTGTCATAAGAGAAAGTCTTTGTTATGAAAGTAATTAACTTTAAGGTAATAAGTAGATGTGTTACTAACAAAGTGTAGACATTATTTTCTTTTAAGAATCTATTTTGTGATAACACAAATGATTTCATTTCTTTCTGGTATTTAAACGGATCTGAGAAAAAATTCTAATTCACAAACTAGACCTATGTAATTATAAGAATAATTATTAATCATGAAAGCAAATTCCATGAAACAAGTTGCTTAGCTTTCCTCTTTTCTTTCTCCATCTCTTTGTCTTTTTATTTCATTCTTTCTTCCTTCTTTTGTGTGTCACATGGGCAACTTCCTATTCTTTATATTTCTAAGTTATATGTATCTTCTTACAATACCCTCTTTGTTCCATTTTTCCTTCTTTCATTTATATGCCTCATAGGCGGTCATGGCTCACCACAACTTCCTATCGTTCATATCTTTAAATAACATTTGTCTTCTTACCATCCCTTTTTGTTCCATTCTTTCTCCCTTCCTCTATGTGTCACATATACGATCATGGCTCTCCACAACATCCTATCCTTCATAGCTCTAAGTAATGTTTGTCTTTTTACTATCCCTCTTTGTTCCATTCTTCCTTCTTTCCTTCCTTCATTCATGTGTCACATGGGCGATCATGGCTCTCCACATCTTCCTATATTTCATAGCCCTAAGCAATGTTTATCTTCTTATTATCCCTCTTTCTTCTTTCCTTTTTCCTTCTTTTATTTGTCACACGAGTGACCATGGCTCTCCACAACTTCCTATTCTTCATAGCTATAAGTAAACTTTGTCTTCTTACTATCTCTCTTAGTCCCTTTTTTACTGTCCATTTACACAAGCTTGTTAGGTACGTTATTTTTCGTTTCCCTCAGCCCCTCTTGCTTTCAATATATCCTATGAGTCTCAAATTCTCCAAGCCCTCTTTCCACATTGCTTCCCAGAAATGTCAACTTTCTGATTATAAGTGTCCTTTTTATTTCCATTTTCCTTAAAACTTTGTTGTTCACATGTTCTGTCCATAGTATTCTAAGTATCCTTCTGTAGAACCAAATCTCTGTTGCCACAAGTCTCTACTTCATCTGTGAGGAAATTGTTCTGCATTTACTGATTTATAGAGGAACAGATATTAAATAGCAGTTCAGCACGCTTTTTTTGTTTCTAACAAAGTTTTCCTGTTTCTTAATACTTGTTTAGCTTTTGGAAGGCATTTTTTTTACTATTTCAATGTGTCTTTGGATTTCTGTGTCACATTTCTCATCATGTATTAAAATACTACCCAGATAGTTAAACTTCTGTAATTGATTTTGACATCTCCAATTCATAACTTGTATTGTGGTGTGTCCCTTTTGCTAACAACCATACATCTTACAATTGAGAGTTAGTCTTTGATTTTCTCTTTCCTTTACTATCTCATCTAAGAATTCCTACAGTTTCCTTTCTGTGTCTATAATCAACATTTTTTAATACTATTTTTCACACAATACAAAGCCCAAGAGACACTCAAGCTAGAGAGTTAATGAAAGAAGGTTGTTGTAAGGAAGTACAAGCAAGGAGTAAGAGGTGTATACTATGAAGACATGTAGGATAGATAATGGTTGACATGAGACTTGAAAAGGTTAAGATTGTAGTGATCAGGGAAGCATCCATTCAGGAGTTTGATTTACAACAAAATAAAAAGTTAATTGGTTAATATTTTTCTGTATACTTTGTTAGGGATAAAATGCAAATGTCAGGAGTATTGGTATGAATATGAAAAAGTTATAAAATCTTGTGAGAAGCCTTACATACAACCTGAAGAATTGTGCAGTACATTGGTTTGTTTTTGGTTGAGTTTGTTTAGTGACATATCAACACCTCTATGAATTATTTAATGCTGAAATGTAAATATATATATAAATATTTTATGGCTTCAACTACAGATATTTTGTACATAATTTTATATTTTCAGAGTAACACATGTATTACTGGTAATTTTACTATAATTATGTATTACTGGTAATTTTATTATAATTATGTATTGCTGGTAATTTTATTATAATTATGTATTACTGGTAATTTTATTATAATTATGTATTACTGGTAATTTTATTATAATTATGTATTACTGGTAATTTTATTATAATTATGTATTACTGGTAATTTTATTATAATTATGTATTACTGGTAATTTTATTATAATTATGTATTGCTGGTAATTTTATTATAATTATGTATTGCTGGTAATTTATCATAAAAATGCATTCTTATAATTTTTCAGTGTTGTATTGGTTGTCATTTTGCTATAAAATATATATATACTTTTACTATAAAAATGTATTGTTGGTCCATTTGCTGCAATGTATTGCTAGTCATTTTACTATAAAAACATATAAAATATCTTAAAACTATATTTTAATCATATAGTAAAATTCCCAGAACAATTCTGTGGACAAAACAATTACCATTATCCAGAAAGAGGCTTATGTAGGAATGTCTCTCTCTCTCTTTTTTTAAATTTTGGATCTAATGTAACAATAATAACAAAAACATTTTGCTTTCATTGTTTGCCTTGATAAGGTCAGAAGAAGAAACATTCTGGGATCGTTTCCCTCCAGACTGATAACATCAGGAAGTCTCCTTCCTGACAAATCAGCCATGGTGAGATTTGAACCCAGGTCTCATGGTCAGAAAGCGAATGTTCTAACCACTCGGCTGTCATAAACAGTTATATATTATTAAATCATGACTTTTTATTATTACTGGAATAATGTAGTAATTAACTTTTTGCAGATTTATTTGTGAAATGTTTAGAATTTCATTTTATGTAATATAATTTGAGATATTAAATTACTCAATTCTAATTCTTAAATAAAATAATCATTTGAAAAATGTTAAGAATGTTTGTAATTGACTTCTGGTAACAAATCCTGATTTTTCAATTTAATCCAAATTTTCCGTCTGAAATTTTATAAATTTTTTTCTCAGACATTTGTCAGTTTAATTGTATTAAGATTTCATGTTGCTGATATTAAAATCTTTTTCTGCCTTTCTTTGTTATGCTAAAAGTAACAATAAATCTATTTTTGAATAATTTTCATGAAATTTATTTATTGATAGCATTTCAAGAATCAATTCCCTACACAATTGAAAATTTCATAGACATATTTAACCATTATACTACACTTATTTGTACATGCTAGTTTTATATATATATATATATATATATATATATATATATATATATGTATGTATATATATGTGTGTGTGTGTGTGTGTGAAACAGAGAAAATATATATATATATATATATATATATATATATATATATATATATATATATATATATATATATATATATATATATATTTGACGTATGAGGGTCAAGCAGATCAGTTCCTAGGAAACTGACAGCCCGACAACAGCACATGAGATTTGATTATAGTGGTGAAGGTTTTGTGCAGGACCATTCACACTTTTTGAAGGGCCGAATACAGAGACCTGGTGCACTACATGTCACAAGGTCCCCAAACGACCCTCTGCAGGTTTTGAATTCAGAGTTGTTCTTCTCCTAGACCAGTTGCCATCCAAGGCTATAGAACCCAGTCTCTCCTGTTATTTACCCATAGCTGGAGGGAGAAGAAGTGGATTCACTCCTTTCCCAAGGGTATTAGCATATAAGTGAATGTAATGGATTTGGCTGGAATTCCTCAATCCAAGCCACTATCCACAGTGGAGTAATATATATATATATAGTTTATTCGAAAATTATAACATAAATATGTTATAAAATCACTATAAAAATAGCTATTTTGCTTCACCACATCTGGTGTCTTATCAGGTGATGGTGCTCAACATTAGTAGGCACCTAATGAGGATTAACTAATATAGTAATGGATGGTGTTGTAGTATCTACTAGTGATACATGAGGTGGATATGAGGTATATTAATTTAATTCTCTGAACAACTGCAGTGTTTCATTGGGGTAATGAGTCAAGCAAATGTTTGCACCCTTATATATGGAGATGTGGTTCTACAGAGGGATGTTTAAAATAGCATGAACGGAACATGTAAGGAAGTTTTAAAGAAAATAGAATAAGAAAAGGACACTTCTACTTAGAATAAGAAAGTGACCCATGAAGTTTCTGGGATACATAATGAGAAAAGAGGGATTAGAGAATTTGACACTCACAGGAGGAGCAAAGGAAAATATCAAGTAACCTATATAATGAGTGTGTGCAAATGGATGGCAGAACAGGGACTAGGAGAGATAGTAAGGAGACAGATATTACTTAGAGCTATGAAGGATAGGAAGTCGTGGAGAGTCATGTTCACCCATGTTCTGAAGATACACAGCATGTAAAAGCAGTGCTTATCAAAATCACAGACATATGAAAGCCATAAGATATTGTAAATGCTCAAATAACATACTAGCAGAATAAGGCCTGAAAGAACTGTTTTTGCATCTTGACAGCAACAAAGAGTGCAGTTTGCTTCACACTTGTTGCATGTCTTCAATACAGTCCTGATTTGGTACCATCAGAATTGGCACTACTTGATTTGGCACTACCAGATTTCTGGTTGTTCCTAAAATTGAAAGAGACTAACATTTTTCATTCAATGCCAAAATTTAAGTTGCTGCATGCAATGGGATCAAAAGTAAACCAGAACTTTCTTCATGAAGTGAACAGAAAAGTGGATGGAACGTTTGGAAAAATTAGATGAATATATTGAGAAATAAACATGTAATTTTGAATGGAGATAAAAGAAATACATTTACTTCATTCCAGTTTAAAACATATTTTATAGGATTGTACAACTTACCTATCAATCAACCTTCAAAAGTTTTGAAGAGAAATAAATTTACTTCATTTTAATACCAGTTTCCTTACCCTGTTTGGTCTAAAACTAGTTTTATAAAACTGTAGACTTTATCAATCAATTCTCAAAGTAAATTGTATGTTTTGAAAAAGTTGTCATAATAATTAAAAGAGAAATGTTTTTATTCTTTACTAACATTCAAAGATAGAAGCCTAGTTCTTAATACCACCTTTAAAAAGCAATAAATTGTTAAAGGTCAAAGTTGATCAAATATCTATACAATTTTGTTTTAATGTTCTTTATAAGGATAAGTAATGTTACATGATTTCCACAACAGAAAATACTTTTCAGAATTACCATTACTATTTAGTGCAGGTGTCATCAAACTTTTTTGACCAGACACCCCCTTTCATTACTTTTCCTTCCTCAGTGACAGAAAATATCTTTGAACCTTAAAACTCTCACTGATGTTGGCAATTAAAATGTTAACTAAAATGTGTGAAAATTTAAGAAATTTTTCCCCCAGTGTCATCAGGTTCAGAATCCTCCTTCCAAAATATATTTAAGAAAATATATTAGATAACCCCAATGAATCAAGCAAATAATATATTAAGTACACCAAGCCTAAAAACAGCTGATGATGTGGAACTGAAATGTATAACTGCTATTAATATACATTAATAAGGTATTATATGTAAAGAAGAAACTTGGAGGGAATTGTCTCAAATGCAATGAGTTAGTCAGTCGTTCACTTCTGAACCGACTGTTCGGTTGAACTCTCTGTCTTCGGGCGGGGAGGAACCCGAATGAGGCTACACCGAGGGGCGGAGTCTCGTTTAGGGAGGTAAACCGGCCCTGAGCCCGTTTATACGGGTTCAATGGGCAATATTTTTGGGCTGAGCCCACAGGCTTGGAGAACCCACAATAAATAACCGACCTTGTGTCACATGCTGACCTAGTGTGTGTGTGGGGGGGGGGTGACTGAATATAGTCTCAAATGCAATGAAGCTTTGAAATTAGTGCCTTATAAAAGTCACAAAGATGGGTATGCTTGGAGATGTATGAAAAGAGCATGTCCTTCATACAAAAAATATATCAATATATCAGAATAGACTTTCTTTTTGTTGGGTTTGACATTTCTTTAAAAGATATTATTAGTTATTTAGTATGCTACCAGGCAGTCAATATACAGCATTTTTTTTTGGATGCAAAAAAACATGGATGCAAAAATGCATACATTAGTTAATATATAAAACCATCTCAAGAAGAAAATGCCAAAGGCCAATTTTAGCAGAGATAAATTGAGTGAGCCTGGTATTGTTGTCCAAGTTGTTAGCACACCAACTCTCATTCAAGCCCTTGACTATCATCAAACCCTTGGAACTCCTCACCAACTCCCATTCAAGCCCTTGACTATCATCAAACACTTGGAACTTCTCACCAACTCCCATTCAAGCCCTTGACTATTATCAAACTCTTGGAACTCCTCACCAACTCCCATTCAAGCCCTTGACTATCATCAAACCCTTGGAACTCCTCACCAACCCCCATTCAAGCCCTTGACTATCATCAAACCCTTGGAACTCCTCACCAACTCCCATTCAAGCCCTTGACTATCATCAAACCCTTGGAACTCCTCACCAACCCCCATTCAAGCCCTTGACTATCATCAAACACTTGGAACTGCTCACCAACCCCCATTCAAGCCCTTGACTATCATCAAACCCTTGAAACTCCTCACCAAACCCCATTCAAGCCTTTGACTATCATCAAACCCTTGGAACTCCTCACTAACCCCCATTCAAGCCCCTTGACTATCATCAAACCCTTGGAACTCCTCAATATAAACCCCATTCAAGCCCTTGACTATCATCAAACCCTTGAACTCCTCACTAACTCCCATTCAAGCCCTTGACTATCATCAAACCCTTGAATTCCTCACCAACTCCCATTCAAGCCCTTGACTATCATCAAACTCTTGAACTCCTCACCAAACCCCATTCAAACCCCTATCATCAAACACTTGGAACTGCTCACCAAACCCCATTCAAGCCCTTGACTATCATCAAACCCTTGGAACTCCTCACCAAACCCCATTCAAGCCCTTGACTATCATCAAACCTTTGGAACTCCTCACCAACTCCCATTCAAGTCCTTGACTATCATCAAACCCTTGGACTCCTCACCAACCCCTATAGGGTCGATTGGACCCCATTTGACAACTCCTGACTTATTGTATAAATTCTTTTGGCTAGTGATGATAAATAATTTTTTTTTAACATCTGACTCATATTGAGTGAAATAAGTAAAAATAAAAACAAAGTAATAAAATATCCTTTAAATAATAAAGAACATTTGAATTTTCAATAGAATGTCTTGCAGGTAAAACTTTACAAAAACTCACTTTTTTTGACTTTCCACTCACAGAATGAGAGAAAATTGGGAGTAACCGAAATGTGGTTCTACAGAAGGATGCTGAGAATTTCATAGATGGAGTGTGTAAGCAACAAAGAAACTCTTAAGGAAAATGGAAGCAAAAAAGACTCTTCCACTCAGAATCAGAAAAAGTCCATCTTGCATATTTACAAATCCAGCAGTTGACTGTGCATTGAATGCTGTTGCCATTTCTGGTCAGATGCTCCTGCTACTCATCTCGAAGTTCTTGATAAAATCCAAAGAAGGATCTGTAATGTAATTGATCCTGACTTGGCATCTCGACTTCAGTCACTTTTTCACTAACGTAACGTGGCTTCCCTTTGTCTTTTCTACAAATACTTTCACGGCAACTGCTCTGACAAGCTTTTTCCCCTGGTGCCTGGACTACGTGATTTTAAGTGTGTTAATAGACTGGCATCTAGGTCCCACCCTTTTACTGTTGAATTAATTAAATGTAACCACCACTTCTACTCCAACAGCTTCTTTTCTCGCACTTTCCATCTGCGGATCTCCCTTCATTTTCCTTGTTTCCCTGATAACTACAATCTTCAAAAAATTAAATGCAATGTCATTCTCCATCTTCTATTTTTCTTGAATCCTGTTCAGCTTTTACCCTTGTTGTGTATGATACACCTAATTTACATTCCTCGGGACTACCGACCATATAAATATGGGTTGGTACCGGAAGACGGGGAAGATAGTAGAGATTAAGAAATTGAATCCAGAGACTCTGTATAAACTGCGATTTAGTCAACCCATTATGCAGGAACAGTCTTCCCAAGAATATACCAAACTAACTGTAAATATTGTGTACCTATTCTTTGTTTCAAATAATTATGAATTTTGTTAAGAGACATTTTGTGTTGTATTATTCCATGCTTATTTAAGCTTCAACAACCCTCTCTTGAGTTCCCTTTATACCCAGATATTTTCCTCTCACCTTCAAACTCTGTAACCTCCTGTGTACTAGTGGCATTCTCGCCTTGCTTGGGGTGAAATGTTTTAAGAAAAAAGATATAGATGTTTATGTATAAATTTAATATAGTGACTTTTTCATGTTTATATATAAATAAAAAGTTTGTTATGAAGTCTTTATTTTGAAAAATGTGTCTAAATAATTTTATCCTAGTAATTATGAATAATAGGAGAACAGCCTTTGGCTAAAGAACAGTTAACATATTTATTCTGTAGATGATGTTCTTCCTTTGAAAGTTTGCTTTTGGCTTTTTTCTTCCAATTAAGTTTTGTGTATTTCTTGCTTTCGGTTTTGGAACTTTTTCAATTTTAGGGATTTTGCCAATAATTTAAGGTAATGAATCAGTCTAGAAGATTTTTTTTTTTCAATGAAAAGTGTTTAAAATTTAACATTTGCACAAGAAACAAAAATGGTAAGAAAAGGAATGAGGTGGGAAAGAAAGATTGGAAACAGAAAGAAAACAGTAGGAATTCTTTGGATATAGAAATAGCATTCTGTCATGTGCAAAAAATGAAAAGTAGGGAAATGGATAAAAAAAACTGAGTGAGTAGGAAAGAGAGGAGAGTGTGAAAAAAAGAAAGAAAGGTCAAAGGAAAAAAAGAGAGAAAAATAGAGAGAGTATGGATAAGTAAGGTGAATGGATAATAAAGAAAAAGAAAGAAAGAAAGAAAGAAAGAAAGAATATAAGAATTAAAAGGAAGAAAAATGGAGGGAAGCAAAAGAAAGAATCTTGTAGAATGGTGGTTGGCAAGTTCATGTATGAAAAGAGGAGAGTAGGGAAATGGGTAAGAAAAACTGAGTGAGTAGGAAAGAGAGGAGAGTGTGAAAAAAAGAAAGAAAGAAAAGTCAAAGGAAAAAAAAGAGAGAAAAATAGAGAGAGTATGGATAGGTAAGGTGAATGGATAATAAAGAAAAAGAAAGAAAGATATAACAATTAAAAGGAAGAAAAATGGAGGGAAGCAAAAGAAAGAATCTTGTAGAATAGTAGTTGGCAAGTTCATAACATCCTTATTGGAGTCATGAGTTCAATCCTTACTGAATGCACCATATTTTGTGGATTAAGCTAAATTATTATAGCTTGCCTATTTGCTGAAAAATGTTATTCATTTTCCACTGGTACAAGTGGTCAGTATTCAAGCACATGTAAAAAGGATTTGAAATGTTGATTTTCAGGACAGACCTTTTATATTTGAAAACTTGGTGCAGGACAAATTTTCTATCTTAGTTCCTCCTGACAGTTAAAATTTGTAGGGCATATAATGAGGAAAGAGGGCTTGGAAAATTTGACACTGACAGGACATATTGAAGGCAAGAGGGACAGAGGAAAACAGTACATGATCTACCAAATGAGCTTGAGTAAATGGTTAGCAGAATAGGTATTAGGAGAGATAGCAAAAAGATAAAATTTACTAAGAGCTACAAAGGACAGGAAATTGTGGAGAGTCATGATTGCCCATGTCCTGAAGGGTCATGCCACATAGAAGAAGCTAAGTTTAGAATTAGAAAGACAGAAAGAATTTTTTAGTCCGAATCACTATTTCATTCTATCTAGTTGATATTGAATACTGTTTCCATATCTGGTCTGGTGTTCCTGCTACTCATCTCAAAGTTCTTGATAAAATCCAAAGAAGGATCTGCAATGTAATTGATCCTGACTTGGCATCTCGACTTCAGTCACTTTCTCACTGATGTGATGTGGCTTCCCTCTGTCTTTTCTACAAATATTTTCACGGCAACTACTCTGACAAGCTTTTTCCCCTGGTGCCTGGACTACTTGATTCTAAATGTGTTAATAGACTGGCATCTAGGTCCCACCCTTTTACTGGTAAAGTAAAAAAATTATACAAAATAATACAAGGATAATAATAATAATATGATAAAAAAAATGTGGATTCTATAGTTGGCACCTACTACTTATGAAAATAGCCATGTTTTCTTTAGATATTTATTAAGATGGGGTTTGTTTGGCACAAGGCCAAATAGGGACTGGGTTCTTATTTAGGATCAAATACCAGCCACTGGTAGAAGTGGGAAATAAATTACAAGCCAAAAGACAAGTCAAAAATGATTTTTACATAAAAATAAAACCCATGCTGAGATTGAATTGGAAAACAAAATTATTGAAAATATATATCAATATTTTATCTGGCCATGTCTCTCGGGATGAGTTTGAAAATATTATTTCAGTAAAAAAAACTAGCCTTTTTTTTAATGAAATGAAAAAAATGTAAAACTGTACTGAAAGATACTTGATAACATTTAGAATATATTTCGCAAAGCTTTGTAAGGTTTAAAAAAGGAAACACTTACAAAATAAAATTTTCATAGAATGCATTAAATGATTAATATAAAAATAATATAAATATAAAGTGATAAATAATATAAATGTAAAGAAACATCATGAAAAGTTGGAATAAAACACAGAACATCATCTAAAGTACACCCATTCCATATATGAATTTTTCTTAGACATTTTTAAAGCCAGCTAAGGTGACATTGTAATTTCTGTAATATACATAAATACATACATATATATATATATATATATATATATATATATATATATATATATATATATATATATATATATATATATATCTTTATAAATATATATATATATATATATGAATATATATATAAATATATATATATATATAGATAATATACACACAAATAAAAGAAAGAACAGATAGATTAAGAATCTAACATTCTTACAAAATATTTTATAATAAAAATTATTAATATATATATATATATATATATATATATATATATATATATATTCATGAATATATATATTTATATATATATATATATATTTATGAATATATATATTTATATATTTATATATATTTATATATATATATTTTTATATATGTAAAATAGATAAGTTGGTTAATAATATATATATATTTATATATATATATTTTTATATATCATTTATATATTCTCAGTGTGAGAAACTTGTCAAAAAAATATGATGATGAAGAACACAGCCGTGCCTGACAATTTCGAACATAAAACCTTAATTTTCATGCTTCATTTTTGTCTTGTGGTCAATAATTAATATTTAACAAATATTTTTTGTTCTGATCACATTGGTACCTTTTTTTTTTGCACTTGTTTTATTAACCAATCTATCTATTTTACATACTATAAGAAGCACACATGTACTCTTCCTTCTAATAATATATATATATATATATATATATATATATATATATATATATATATATATATATGAGATTTAAGATTTAAGAAACAGCAGATATTTTTATATATGGTGTGCAATATTAAAAATATTAAAATAATATAAAAAGGAGGGTGTTAGTAATATCATATGAAAAGATAACTTTTAAATATCAATTTTATCCCAATTTCGAAGTGTCTTGGTAAAATTTCCAGTTGTAGTTTTAAACAGTATTATATTTATATTAAAATGCTGTTTAAAACCACAATCCCTGAAGACTGGAAATTTTACCCAAAAACTTTGAAATCAGGATAAAATTGATATTTAAAAGTTAAATAATATTTTCATTATATATATATATGTATATATAAAAGTGGACATTGAAGTCGTCACCCACAGGCAATAGTCTGTTTCATTCCAAATGCAATCATCAGTCAATATATATATATATATATATATATATATATATATATATCAGACTATAATGATAGTGGAGTAGTCCATATTATTTAATGGGGTGGGTTTAAAAAAATAATAAATGTAAATAAATATAATATATATATATATTTGGTTGGATAGATGTGAGTTTGTGACCCTGGGTTTCACGCTTTAGCGATCGTCAGACAAACTGATAATATATATATATATATATATATATATATATATATATATATATTTATGAATAAAAATGACAATAGGAAAACTGGTAATTGCTGATGCGTTTCGTCCAATGTGGACTTTATCAAAGCAAAATACGAAAATGAAATTAATTGAATAAAATAACTAATAAAAACAAAAACAGAATGTACCTAGCAACTGGAATGTAGAGAAACGGTATTTTCATACTTTTAACTGAAAAATAACGTCAGTATTTGTCACGTGTGGAGAATATTGTCATTATATATATATATGTATATAAAATTAAGTGTAAATTAAAAAAATTAATTAATTAAATAAAAATAAATAAATACTATACTAAAGCACACATCCACACAATTTATATACCTCCAACTACAAAATATAATCATAATTCAATTACAAACATGTACATCTAAATAATTATAAATATAATACAAATGTATACACAAATATCATGGCATATTGACATATGCAGTTATATGGATATATATGTGGATACATATGGATATTAGCACAATTACAAACTTATTCTATGTAATGATAAATATAAAGAACAGTATTGTTTTCTCTAAATATTACTGGCAATTAAAGGATGTGTATCAAAAGCAGCCACTACTACTTTCAGTTGAAATTTATAAAATCTTTCTCTTAAAACAATTTTTCAGGAAAATAGGTTTGTCAAATCCAGTATGTTTCCAGTATTGATTCCTTCTGAACTTTTTATTTGAAATAATGTGAAATGTCAACATCTTGATTATGCCCTTATTTTCTGTCCAAGTTATACACGCTATCTATTTTAGTTGTTGTTGCTGTTCATAGCTTTCAAGTGATGGTGGTATCTGTTATCTGGTCCCGTTCTTTGTTTGTGATTTATTAGTGCCAGCCTACCATTTTCAAAGAAGGATAATCTTTGCCAAGACCCTCAGGAACCACTTACTCAAAGCCATTTTTAACCATCAAAAAAGTATATACTAAAGATTCTGGAAATAACCCTAGACGGTATCGGTAAAAATGACAGCATTGTCTTGATGAAAGAAAATATCTTTCAATTGTCAAATTACCTGTGCTATTTCTCAATGACCAAGCATCTATGTAAGAAAATCAATATGATGACAAAACATCTATTTTACACAATAAATACTTATTCTTTGAATTAATCTCTTTTCTTGTTAATGCTCTTAATTCAGTGGTGTATAATAATCATGTAAATTATTTTTTTGCACATTGACAAATTCAATCTAGTATTTTTTATCTATTTATTTTTTTAATCATTTCACCTGAAGAAAGATGGTAATGCTAATTGGAAACAAGGGGTTACTCAGTGAAAGAGAATGAGAAGACTTTAGTGTGGAGAAAGGACAATAAAAGAACAGGATTCAGGAAGGCAAAATTAAAATTTATTATGTTGCATTTAAATTTTTAAAGATTGCGGGTGGCAGAGAAGCAAGAAATCAGATGGGAGTTACAGAACTCGGTTGCAGATATGGTGATAAACTGTTATATCGATAGATATTTGAATAAAACAGATATAGATAGATAGATAAATAGATAAATAGATAGATAGATAGATAGATAGATAGATAGATAAAATAAGATTTTGAATTGAGATATATATATATATATATATATATATATATATATATATATATTTATAGATAGATAGATAGATAGATATGAAGATTGAATTGAGATAGATAGGTAGATAAGGAGAGAGAAATGAAATAGATAGATAGATAGATAGATAAATATGAAGAGAGAACTGAGACAGATAGATATGAATAGACTGAGACAGACAGATAGAGGGACAGATAGATAAACAGATAGAAAGATATGAATAGATAGATAGATAGATAGATAGATAGATAGATAGATAGATAGATATGAATAGAATAAGACAGATAGATGTGAATAAACTGAGGCAGACAGATAGATGTGAAGAAAGAACTAAGAAGATAGAATGATATGAATAGACTGAGACAGACAGATAGATAGATAGATAGATAGATAGATAGATATGAATAGACTGAGACAGACAGATAGATAGATAGATAGATAGATAGATAGATATGAATAGATAGAGATGAATTTGACAGAGATTGGAGACAGATAGATAGATAGATAGATAGATAGATAGATAGATAGATAGATATGAATAGACTGAGAGAGACAGATAGATAGATAGATAGATAGATAGATAGATAGATAGATAGATAGATAGAGATGAATAGATATGAACAGACAGATAGATAGATAGATAGATAGATAGATAGATAGATAGATAGATGTGAATATTTGGGACAGACAGATAGATAGATAGATAGATAGATAGATAGATAGATAGATAGATAGATAGATATGAATAGACTGAGACAGACAGATAGATAGATAGATAGATAGATAGATAGATAGATAGATATGAATAGACTGAGACAGACAGATAGATAGATAGATAGATAGATAGATAGATAGATAGATAGATAGATAGAAAGATATGAATAGACTGAGACAGATAGATAGATAGATAGATATGAATAGAATAAGACAGATGTGAATAAACTGAGGCAGACAGATAGATAGATATGAAGAGAGAACTAAGAAGATAGAATGATAGGAACAGACTGAGATCACAAATTTATATATAGAAAGATATGAAGAGCCAAAGGTAGATAGATATAAAGTTTATAGTGATAAAAAGTAAGTTTTGATTAGAAAATTCAGTAATTACTAATAAAAAATGTACAATTTGAACGTCAACTGGCAAAGGATTGAAAATATTTTCCAAAGCACGCATTAAAAAACTTGAAATTGAATTAACTAAATATTTCACACATTAAAAATTCATCTTTGCTATTCAGTCAACACAGCTTTTTATATTGTTCCATAAAACAAAACAATTTCTAAACATATTTGTTTACATATAATACCCAAGGGCATTTCAACAGGGAATATTAAAAAAGAAATGTGTATTAGTGTATTTAATGCATACTTCAACTTCAGATATAAGGTTGAGGGAATGTTTTTGAGACAGATTTAGGGAAAAAATAGTAAATTTTATATGCCATCAAATAATTTATCTATTGTAAAAAGTCAGTGAAAAAAGAATATAACTAAAATTTATCAATTAACATCATACACAATGGTTCTTAGCTTTGAACAATATCTGAAGCTGTTTAAATTTAAATTTAAAAGATATAGACAAATTAGTCTATGAGTAGCATTTTTATGTTGAATTGTCTGGAGCTTTGAAATTGTTGAATATTTTTAATATTTTATAAGTTGACTTAATGAGGCATTTCTTTTTTTAAATACAGACTGATTTCCTTTTTTCAGTTAATTTGAATATGATATGAATATCAAAAGTAAATGAAATTGTTAAATTAAAATTTAAATGGTTCTATACGCTTTCTCTACAGAGATAAAAAAGAACAGTTATTACACTGATCTTTAACCATAGATCAGGAAAAAAACAAACTAAATAGTTAAAGAGTTTCATCAAGTTCATAGTTTATCATATTCTTTTATGTGCCATGTCCCATCAGGACATAGGCGATCATGGCTCTCCACATCTTTCTATCTCTTATAGCTCTTAGTAAGATTTGTCTTTTTGCTATTTCTCCCAAATCCTATTCTACCATCCATTTACACAAGCCCATCAAGTATGTAATGTTGTCAAGTATGCGCTGTTTTCCTCAGTCCCTCTTTCCCTCAATCTGTCCTGGGAGTATCAGATTTTCCAAGCCCGTCTTCCTCATTATGTACCCCAGAAATTACAACTGCTTCTTCCTGGTGTGAAGTATAAATTTCTTTTGTGTTTACATTTCCTCTAAAACCTCATTGTTGCTCACATGCTTGGTCCATGGTATCCTCAGCATCTTTCTGTAGAACCACATTTCTGTTGCTTCAAGTCTCTTCTTCATCTGCGAGGAGATTGTCCAGCACTTGCTGCCATATATCATGTAACAGTTCAATACTCTTTTATTCGTTTCTAATGAAGTTTTTTCTGTCTCTTAATACCCTGCTTAGTTTTGAAGTGTATCTTTGACCATCTGTGTCGTACTTTCTGTCCTCTGTTAGAACACTTCCCAGATATTTCAATTTTTGTACTTGTTTGGTTTTCATATCCTTGATTTGTAATTTGCATTTTAGGCTCATCCTTTTGCTGACAACCAAGCATTCTGTCTTCTTGCAGATTATATTTAGTCCTTTCTTCTTGCTTTCTTGTTTTGCTACCTTCTGTAAAAGCTTTAGTAGTTTCCTTTCCATGCCTGTTATCAACACTGTGTCATCTGCATATCATATGCTGTTGAGATTGTACCTGCCAATAATGCATCCTGGTAGGACTTCTAATTCTCTCAGAATTACCTTGCTGTATAGGTTGAATAAGTCTGGTAAGAAGGTGCTTCCTTGTCTTACACTCATTTCTAAGTTATAATAAACTAATCTATGATTATTAATGCTAAATAATGTAATTAGTTTAAAAGTAAAATGGTTTGTTTTTAATGTTTGTTAATCTATTTTTACGGACTGCAGAAAATGTCTGCTTTTTAGTATTTATTACAAATGATCAATTTTGATATGGTATAAGATTGAAGCTTCTAAGAAAAAAAAATATAATAACGTTGATGCAAGATAAAGTATTTTTTAAGTAATTAATTTTTTTTATTCAACATTATTTCCTATTATTAAGGCACATTTTCTTTATTAAGACTTTCAATATCTAGGCTGGTCCATATTAATTTCCCAGTTTAAAAACCAGTGTCTACTCAAACACATGTAACCACTAAGTGCAATGTTTACAGTTATAAGAAAAGATAAAGTATAAAAAAAATTTTCTTGGGGAATTTAATGTATCTATAAGTCGTGTTTCCAAATTGAATTTTTAGTAAAAAAAATGGGCTTGGTTTATGTATTTGGTTAGTATTTAGTTAGGTTAAAATCTGTGCATAATTGAAATTAGGCTAGGAAAAAAAACTTAGCTACAAATAAAAACTATTCATTAGTTTAAAAAATAAAAACAAGAAAACACCCTGTATATATATATTCTAATGTAATTAATTTGAAAAAATGTTCAACGAAAATGTTGAATATTTTAGTTGAAATTTCCAAAATCTAAAGTGCCATCAAAAGAATCATTATTTTGCCATTGATGGTTAATGTTTCAAGTTGATTGACCATCAGTTTATAAAATGTAGGGGGATTTTAAGGGCAGTGTTCATTCAGAACATGGATGTTATGGCTCTCCACAACTTCATCCTTTGTAATTTTAAGTAATGTTTGTCTCTTTACGATCTCTCCCAGCTCCTGTTCTGCTACAAACTCATTGTTACTTGTTGTTTCCCTCTGCCCCCTTCAATATGCCCTGTGAGTGCTAAATTCTCCAAACCTTCTTTTCTAATTATGCGTCCAAAATATTTCAGCTTTTCATTTAAAGCCAGAAAATATTTTTTACATTTTAAGAATTTCTTTTTGAGATAATAATAATTTAGTGATACAATTTTTACTAATTAACCCATAACTTGGGGGAGAAGATGTGGATTCATACTTTTCCCAAAGGTATTTGTGTGTAAGTGAACGAAACCAATGGGAATTGTAACTCATCTCCCTGATTAACAATTACACTACCCACACATCTAAGCTTATGGCACCTGGTATTCTCAAGCAGTCACCCATCTAGTTACTTCCAGGCTCAATTTTGCTTAACTTCGGTAATCATACAGGAGCTGGGAGCCTATATATGAAACTGAAAAGAATGAAATGGAGGAAGTCTTACATATTCTTTTGATACTGTTAAGAGAATTTATTTTTTATGAATGAAATTTCTCTGAGTTTTGGGTCATTTGATGTGGTCAGATGATCTTACAAGTAGAGATCTTTCATCCAGGTAATCGTATTCGTTGGCTGGCGCCAAATTTAAGCGAGTTGGCTAGTAAAGTCAGTTGTTGCAGATATCTGCTTTAGAGCAGTTTGTTTACTACCATTCGCTTACCTGGCATGTAAACTATACCTAACAACTTCTGACTGAAGTTATTTTGAAGTATAACTTCTTATTGGTAAGCCTTTATGGTTTTACCTTTTTAGCTACTAACCAAATCACTAAAATTATAATAAAACTTTTTTTTATTTACTATTAAACTTAGTTTGTCTTCTGTTGTTACCTTACTTCTCTTTATTTTATTTCTTTCGTTGCACATGTAACAATATGTTTATTCTACCCTGGAATATTTTTAAGAGTAGGAAAGTCAGAAAAAGATTAATGTCATAATTTTAATGGTTTCCCTTGTTGAATAAAAAAATTAAAATTAAAAAAAAATATTAAATTTTCTTGAAATTTGAAGCAAATTTAATTTTTTCTTTTAATGAACTTTTTATTCTTCCTGGACATTTATTTGCACAGACACATTCAAGCTCTCTCTCAATCTCTTTCACTCTCTTTCTTACAGTTAATCTCTCTCTATTTCATGCTCTCTCTCTCACTATTCCATGCAATCTGTTTCTCCCTTTCACTCTCTCTTTCTCACTTTCTCTCTTTCACTCTCACATAAGAAGTGATCAATAAATCTGTGATAAGCTGACCAGAATGGAGATTATGTTGGAAAATAGATATTTATTGTATAAAACAAATACATCTTCATCAAACTTATTGATGTACCTATGTATTTAAGTACTATGTTTGTAGATAGAACTTATTATGAATTGAAACCAAATGAATAAGAAACAAAAAGCAAACATTTATAAATTTAATATTTTTGGCTTTTATTTAAGCTTCATCAGAAATTAAAAAAATCCTTATACTTATATATGAATATATATAGTATTAATATAATACAAAATGATTTTCTTGGATGTGACTAGAGCTTGTCAAGGTTGACAATAGGTGCAAAAGTTGCTGATTTTGCTATATAGTAGTTTGACGAGTGGTTCATTCATTATTATTAAGAATTGAGAGCAGAGGAATATCTTCCATTGAAAGATTTGTTTCCTCAGTTTAAATTAATATAAAATTATGGATTTAAAAATTTGTTGTTTGTTAGGTCATTGATTAAAAATATAAGTAAAATATACAAATTTCAAAGATAAAAACAGAATTATTTTTTTATTAAAAATATATAAATAATCCATTAAAAAATTAACATTTAAAGGCTAATTATACTTCACGTTATAGACAAATGGCTGAAAGGACATAATTCAAATAAAAGGTAAAATTCAGAGTAAACCTTCCTCAGTACCAAGAGGATGTCTTGGTTATAGTAATTTATTTTTCCATTAATGGAAGTATTATTTTTAAATCATTAAATAAAATTTACTATTAGTAATAAGATATGAAAGAATTTTTCATCAAACCCTATTGACTGGTGTTACAGAATTGCAAACAAAAAGTTTTACCAAATAATGAATCACACATTACTTGAAAACTTGGGTAGAACATATTGCTAGAAAAAGAAAATAAGGATATATTGTTCACATTCTGCACTACCTTAATCAAAAGGTTAGGAAGAAGACTTGCATTGATACTAGAAAGAGCTATAACAGTTAGTGGACTTGAGAAGTTTAATTTCCTGAAAAAACTGTTTGAAGAGAAAGATTTTATAAACAACTAAAAGGAGTAGCTGATGTAACTAGAAGATTAAATAATGATATTAAATAATGATATGATCAAAATGTTGACTTTTTGCCCTACTTTAAACAAAAGGTTAGAAAGGAAACTCCCATCTGTATTAGGAAGAGCGATAACAGCTAGTGGACTTGAGATGTCTCTTTTCCAGAAAAACTGTTTTAAGAAGACGTTTTTATAAATTTCAACCAAGAGTAAGTGTTAATTGTTTAGTCAATGAATGCCAAAAGTTTTTTTTCTGTATTACCATTACCTTTTATAATTTGTCAGTATAAATCAATTTCTTTTATAATTTAGGGAGCAAAACATAGATAAATGTTTGTGATATATACTAAAAGTCTGAAAAAATATCAAGAAAGCAGTTAACAGTATTAATGACATTTTGTTGAAAGAATCATTCTGAAAAGGAAATGTGTTTTGTCATTGATCCTTTTAAGATAAGAAACAAAAAAGTTCTTTTCAAATTTGTCTTTTTTTTTTAATCATTTCACCCCAAGCAAGGCAAAAAGCCACTAAATAATATGAGAAAAAGAAAAACATTATTAGAGAGAGAGAACAATAAAAGAACAGGAATTAGGAAGACAAAAATAGTGATTGACATTGCATTGGAATTTTTGAAGATCAAAGTTAACTGGGAAGTGAGAAGCTGGAAGAGAGTTCCACAAGTGAGAAGTGTGAGAAAAGAATTATATTAGCATAGAATTTAGAGTTACATCTAACCAATTTAACTGTAAATTGTTGAGACCTAGCCACTAATCTAGTAGTGCACTTAATTTCATAGTCTAGGTACCAAAGAGAGTTCCACAGGTGAGAAGTGCGAGAGAAGAAACTGTTACATAGAGCTTACTATCTAGCAATTTCAACTATAAAATCACAAGATCTTTTTTTTTAAATCTTGACCTGAATGACCCTGAATGATCTGATATTTTTAAACACTTAAATTAATATAAATATCTACACATTTTTTGTAATTATAGTTATTCAAAAATGAAATCTATAGTGTGTTGGCAGATCTCTAAGCAACTGATGTTAACATTTTGTAATAAATATGACAAGATTAGAGAAGTGTCCATTCATCTATTGTTTCATTAACAAGAATGCTAGTAAATAAGTTTTCAACATCTAATGATGCGCTGCACTGTATGAGAGTAGAGAACTTGTAGGAATTCATTAGTAGAACTAAAACTGCATACATTTAGTAGATATTAATTACTAACATTATTTTATTATCATACTGGATTGGTATTCATCTGTAATGTTTTGAAGTTTGTGCAATTCATTTTCTGCATAATTTGAGGATATATTTACTTTTTTTTATTTGAGTGTTAAATTTAAAAAAAAAATTGTGGGGATAATTTTTTAAGATGGGGACAGAGACTGTTTAAAATAATATCTATTGTTTCATTAGCAGGAATATTAATAAACAGATTTTCAATGTCTCATATTTTTTCTTATATATGTATATATTTTATTTGTCTTAAAAGATTTTGTTAATGCTGGAAAGTATTTCATCATAATGTACACTCGCAATTTGAAATAAGGTTATGGTAAGATATTGTTTAGGTAGAATTAATGCAGTAACATTTAACTGTGATATGAAACCAGTTAAAAAAATTACAGAAAAAATATCTAATATAATGCATAAATAGTAATATTTCTTTGAGCTGATTTTGTTATAAAAAATATGATAGATTATCATTTGAAATGAAACATTATAAATAAAGAATGTCTGTATTTGATAAATCATAAAATATTTGCTTTTTTTTTAAAAATTTACTTATATAAGTTTACAATAGAAAAAATTATTTTGTATGAGAAATAACTATTATCATTTTAAAATAAATATTATCTCTTATAAATAATCATTACTTTTATAAAATAACCATGATCATTATAAAATAACCATTTATTTTTTTTTATAAAATAATCTATATCTTTTATAAAATAACCATTATCTTTTATAAATCATAAATGTGAATCAAGATTATTACAAGAAGAATTTAACAAAATATGAAGTGTATAATTAATATTTATAAAATTAGAAATAACTATTATCATTTATAAAATAACTATTATCTCTTATAAATAATCATTATCTTTTATAAAATAACCATCATCATTATAAAATAACCATTTATTTTTTTTATAAAATAATCTATATCTTTTATAAAATAACCATTATCTTTTATAAAATAACCATTATCTTTTATAAATCATAAATGGGAATCAAGATTATTACAAGAAGAATTTAACAAAATACGAAGTGGATAATTAATATTTACAAAATTAGGATGAATTTTTATAAAAATAAATCAATAAAATTTAATTAACTCATTTCAAATTAATTGGCTAATCTTGAAATATCAACAAACGAGATAAAAACAGCTATGTTTTTATATTATTCAGGAAAAGACACTAATAAAAAAATAACATCTTAAATATTGTTTTTCTTTTAAAGTAAATATTACAAAAAATAATAAAATCTTTTATTTTTATTATTTATTGATTTTAACACCTCGTCAACCTGTCTGGTGTTATTTCATGCCCCCCCCCCTCAAAAAAAATAAATAAAAAAATAAAAATACTCCTGACAGAAAATTTATTTTCAATAAAACTGAATTAGTTATTTTATGTGTAAATTATAAAAAGAAATTGTAAAATTAGACTAACAAAAATAAAAATTTCTAGTGTAGACCAAAATCATAGATAATTATTATTTAAGTAAACAATCTATGGACAACTTTTGTTTTTGTTATTATAGTCTAATTAAATATTTATTTAAGGATTTTAAGAAAATGCTAGATCAATCATTAAACAAATCACATAGATATTTGACAAGAAATAGTAATAACAATGTTTTAAAGGCAATCAAAGATGAAACTATTTAAACAAAACTATTTAAACAAATTACTTAAAGATGAATAAGCATTTACAAAGAATTCATGCACAACAATTTATATTTGTAAAGATGTTTCTTATGAATATTGTATAAATAATCTTTTTTGTCATAAATGTCATAACAAACAAATTAAAAACTGCAAAATAAATAGTGCTTTGCATACGAAATAATTTTAATGATGAACACTGATAATTCTATCTAAATTACTGAATATAAAGCCGGCAAAAAAAATTTCTATCTTCAAAATCGATTATAAATCATTATTATATTTATATTTTATATTTAATTGCAAACCACTGATAATTCTTAATGTTTTCTTACATTATGATTAAATGATTCTAAGGTACTTAAGTAAAATGTTAAACAAAAAAGATAGATAAAAACAAAATAAACAATAATTATAATCTTTTTATTCTTGCAACTTTTGATATAATTGATTTAACAAAGAATTTTTATAATTAAATTCAGAGAAAATGGCAAAGATAGTATGAACAGAAACAGAAAAAAAAGAGACAACTTTTAAAATGTAGGGAAAAATTAATAACCCCTAACTATTGCAATATTACTGTTATGAAGACTTACGCTTTCATATCTTGAATAAAATAGAATGTATATATATATATATATATATATATACATACATATATATAATATATATATGTATGTATGTATGCATATATGTATGTTAGAAATTTACTATACATATAGGTGAAAAGTGCTCGATATATAAATATATATATATATACTTATATATATATATATATATATATATATACAAACAGAAATGTGCTGTAAAACATCCCTAACATCCTAAAAAAATCTTACAAAATAAAGCAATATCCTTTAACTCATTTTATTCTTATGACTTACAACAAAAAAAAAGTGTGCTTTGAACAGTAAATAATGTTTATGATCTAATATAAAATAAAATTATGTAATATATTTGTATAATGAACACCAGAACACAGACCCAAACAATTATATATATGTGTGTGTGTGTGTGTGTGTGTGTGTGTGTGTGTGTGTGTGTGTGTGTGTGTGTGTGTGTCTTTTACAAACAATAAATATTTCAGTGTTTATAATTCATTCCTTTTTTTGAATAGAATCGTGAACAAAATTGGTGCAAATAAATTATTTCTAAACCTAAGTAGCATTAAAACTGTTATAGAAGTCAAATCAAAATGAAAAGAAGAAACAAACTAAAGTAAACTAAAAGATATTTAGTTATTAAAAATTATTAAATTATTCTATCACAGGCATTAAATATTTATAGTGTTTTGAACTTTATAAAAAATTCTTATGAAGGAATATTGTCTGCAAAGCAGAGAATGGTAAATGAAGAATTAAAATAAGTAAAACCAGAAATATACAAATTGCAGGAAAAAGAAACACTCCAAAAAAATTCCAATAATCATAAAAAGAAAATAGATTATAAAATTTTAAATTATACAATTCATTTGATTGGTAACTAGATTATTATGAAATATTTTTTTTTTCTTAGTAAACTTCTTTACAACGATTTTGATTATTGAATAAGAATGTAGCGGCAGTGAATAAAAAACAACAGTCAATACATGATGGAAGCCAGAGTATAAACATAGATGAAATAAAAGCAAAAGTGCATAACGGTTAATGAATATTCATGGAGAGACAAACAGCAGAGAAAGAAAAAGCTTGTCATCCTTACCCCTTCATATCAACATATCCAGTGTAATAAGGGATGCAAAACTCAGGCTTTAGTAGTCTGAGAGATGAGAGTTTGGGTGGTTTAATCAAAGAATAGACAAAATGAGGAGGTTAGAAATGACAGAACAAGAGAAAGGAGAAAGTGGGTGGGAGTAAGAGAATAAGAGAAAGGGTAGAAGATGAAAGAGGGGGTGATATAAAGAGTGACAGGATATGATGAAGGCGAGTAAAAGGAGAGCATGGAAGATAGGAGAGTAATAGATGGAGAAAAATAGGCGATGGGGTGTAAGAAGAAAAAGAGAGAAGAAAGAGAGAGAACAAGTGAGAAGGAGAAGGAAGAGAGAAAGAATAATGAAAGATTTTTTTTTTTTTAAAAGTAAGACGAAAATTAATGTTGTAGAATCAAGAAGAACAAAATAATGAATTTAAGAACACCTGGAAAATATGAAAAAGAGAGGAAGAGAAATCGTAAAGGAAAGACAAAAAGGGTGTAAAATAAAAAGAAAGAACCAGAGAGGGTGAAAGTTGGATAAATACAGAGAGTTGAAGTAAAAGAGGGAGGTTTTTGGATAGAAAGAAGAGTTAAGAAAGAGAAAAAGAGAGTTAGAGACAGAAAAATCAAAATCAGAAATGGTTGTTATAAAAAGTGAGAGAGAAAGACAGAGAGAGATTTATAGAATTAGTAAGAAAGAAAAAGAGGGTTAGAGATAGAAAAAGAAAAATACAGAAATAGTTGTTCCAAAAAATCAGGATAGTAAGAAGAAAGAGAAAATGAGAGAAAAATACAGAAATGCCTGTTATAAAAAGTGAGAGAGAAAGAGAGGGATCTATAGAAAGAGTAAGGGGGTTTCATAAACTCTTTGAGAGATTTGGTGGAAGAGAGAAAATTTAGGAAAGAGGGGTTTGTTAATATATAGAAAGAAGAATTAAGAAAGAAAGATAGTAAGAGAGAGAGAGAGAGAGAGAGAGAGGTTATATTAAATAGAGTGAGTAAAAAAATAAAATCTTTGAAAACTGTGAGTTGAAAAAAACAAAAAACAAACACTAACAAGACAGTCTGCAAATACTGATGAGGTGTGTGTGTCTGACTGAACTGTTTAGAATATAAGGGTCAGTGTAGGAAACTTGTCACACCTGTTTGCTGCCAGAAAGCAATCATTTCAAGACTGGTTTTTACAGTTGACAATAGAGGAGAGAGAATTGTGGAGTCTGCCTGAACACAGGGCAGCAGTGCCAGTGAAGGTTCGACCAGCAGACAATAATACCACACTCATGGCCTTGGTTAATCAAAACATTTGACAAGGCAACAGTGAAAAAGAGAAAGCAGCAAATAAAAAGGAGGAAGATGAAGAAAAGGAAGATAAAGAAAAGAAAAAAAGCAGTAACAGAAGGAGGAGGAGGAGGAGGATAAGAAAAAATTAAATGACGATAAAAAAATAAAAAAAAATATCAGAAATAAAAAAATTTTAAAAAATCTACAAATCCAAAATGGAGTTATTAGTTTTATGTAAATGGTGTTTATAATGTGTGTGTGTTTTGTTAGTAGATGTGCAAGTGTGCAGTACTTATATCATGTGTTCATTTACGGGATATTCTATATTTGTGTATATGTAACATGTGAGTTCATAGATTATAATATATATATATATATATATATATATATATATATATATATGTGTGTGTGCATACACATACAAATACACATATATATATGTATATATTTAAAATATATATATAAAATACATTTTTTTTCATTGAATATAACAGACATGGTACTTTGATTAAGATTTTATATAATTTCTCATATGATCTTATAATGTTCTTAAGAGAAATTATATAAAACCTTTATCAAAGCACCTTCTCTGTCATATTTAATAATGCTTGCATGAAAGAAGGACCAAATTTTTTAAATATAAAATAATATACATACATACATACACATAAACACATGTATATATATATATATATATATATATATATATATGTGTGTGTATATATATATATATATATATATATATATATATATATATATATAATTATTTATTTAAAAATATGATTCCAAATCGCTACATAAGAGGTCTCATGTTTCAAAAGAAAAAGTGAAAAACTTCAATATAATCCTTTAAATTAAATTGAGTTGAAATTAAAAAGGGCTCCGTTCCATAAATTCAAGATGAATTTTTTGTTGGAATCATATTTTTAAATAAATAATTATATTTATGCTCTACTTTAATATCGAGCACTATTTTTAAAAAAAAAAAAATAAAAAAAAAAATACTAAGGAACTTTGGACTATTTACCTAACCAGTTCCTGAAAAAATTTTCTTATATATTTTCACATATATATATATATATATATATATATATATATATATATATATATATATATATATATATATATATATATATATATATATATATATATATATATATATATATATATATATATAAAATGGATAAGAACTGATATTCCATGGTTATAATTTATTACTTTGGAATTTTATATCATCCAATTCATCCCCTTGGATTGATTCCAATGTAATAAATTAAATAAATGGAATATTAGTATGTTTAAATATTTTTTATTATCCTTACTCTGTCCTGGACATTGAATTTTACCTGGATTTTATCCTCTTGAAAATTATATATATATATATATATATATATATATATATATATATTTATTGACCACTAATATTATCTATCTATCTATCTATATATCTATATATATATATTCTTCTTCTATATAGAATTTTTTTTTGAATATGACATTAAGGAAAATCATACACATGTTTCATTGAATAATAAATATAAACACAAAATGCAAAAAATTCACACACACACACACACACACATGTATATTAATAAATATACATTATCTTGTAAATTCATATATATATATATATATATATATATATATATACAAAACTATATATATTTATATATATACACACACACAAACATATATACATAAACACATACATATATATATATATATATATATATACATATATATATATAATTTACATACATATATATATATATATATATATATATATATATATATATATATATACATTAGTGAGCTGCACATTAACTCATCATCCGTATTTGGCATTATCTTTAATTTAGACCCCCACAAGGCTAGTGGTGGAGACGGGATACCTGCCATTGTCCTGAAGAAATGTGCGCCTGAACTGGCCCCTGCCCTCTCCAAATTATATAACTACTGCCTCAATGAATCTTGTTTTCCAGACTGTTGGAAGTCCTCATCTGTTGTTCCTGTCTTTAAGAACTCTGGAGACCCTTCTGACCCTTCTAATTACTGCCCTATCAGTCTTCTACCCCTTTTCAGCAAAGTCTTCGAAGCTTTAATCAATGCCAAAGTGGTTAAGCACGTTACATCCCATGATCTGCTCTCTGACAAGCAATATGGTTTCCGCTTTACCCATTCTACAGCTGATGTGCTTCCAACCATCACTGAAATTGTTTACCAAGCCCTTCATAATAATGGAGAAGCTCATGCCGTGGCTCTTGATATCTCCAAAGCATTTGATAGGGTCTGGCATGCCGGCCTTCGCAAGCTTCAGGGTTATGGAATTTCAGGTTGATTGTTTGACTTAATACAATCATTCCTGTCAAACTGTGTATTGAAGGTCATTCTCAACGAATACTTCTCCAGCTCCTATCCCACAAATGTTGGTGTTCCCCAAGGGTCCATCCTAGGCCCTACTCTGTTCCTTATCTTCAACGATCATCCTGACATTATAGATTTCCAAGCAGGCATCTATGCAGACAACACTACAATTTACTCCTGCCTCAAAAACAAATCTAGTGTTATTGACAAAACTAACCTGGCTGTTTGTCTCAAAAAGGACCTCCAATTGGTTGTGAACTAGGGCAGGAATTGGCTGGTTAACATTAACGCCTCAAAAACAAAACTGCACTCTATTACTCATCACAGAGAACCATCTCTGCCCCCCCCTATTAGAATGTCTGACGCCCAACTTCTTGAGAGCTCCTCTTTGTGACTGCTTGGTCTCACATTGACTGCTGACCTGATATCGAACAAATACATTGAGTCAATAGCTTCGTCAACTGCAAGGAAAGTTGGCTCATGGTGTCACACCAGGAAATTTTTCTTACCGGAGTTGATCCTTCAAATCTACAAATCAACCATTTGCACTTGCATGGAGTATTGCTGCCATATATGGTCCGGTGCCCCTTCTGTTTGTCTCGAGGTTCTTGATAAGATCCAGAGACGGATATGCAATGTAATTGTCCCTGATCTGGCATCTCATCTGCAGTCACTCTCTCACAGACGTGCTGTCACCTCCCTCTGTTTTTTTACAAATACTTTCATGGTAACTGCTCCGATGAGCTGCTTTTGCTGGTTCCCAGACTTCATGAATTGTTCTACTGGTCTGGCATCTCACACCCTTTCACTGTTGAAACGGTTAAATGTAGCCATCTCTTCTACTCCAATAGCTTCATGTCTCACACCTCTCGCCTGTGGAACTCCCTCCCCTTTTCCTGTTTCCCTGATAGCTATAATCTCCAACTATTCAAATGTAATGTCAATCGACATCTCCAGATGCCTTGATCTATCCCCTATCATTCTCTTTGTCCTTTCTTCTATCACTCCTATTTGCTCTTGCTCCAACTCTCTGTAACCCCTTGCGTGCTAGTGGCTTCCCGCCTTGCTTGGGGTGAAATGCTTGAAAAAAAAATAAAAAATACATATTTTACACATTTAATACACATACAAATATATAAAAAACATATTTAAATACAATGTGTATATACAAGTTTTATATATATGTAATTTAATTTTATATGAAATTTCATTACCAAACGCTATTGGTTTTTTTTTCATTTATTTCTTATTAAAATAAAAACCAAGTATGTTATTGTTTGTTTATATTACGAATTTTCTTTTTAATTTAAAACTTACTTTTATGGCTGAGATAGTTGCATATTTTCCATGGCAAGATAAAAGCCTGAATTCTGATGTTAATTTTATTAAAAATCAGAAATCCCTAAAACAAAAAAAAAGCATAGATGCAACAAATTTTTTCCCCATCTGCTTTTGTATTCAACAGGCCAAACAAAGTAATTTTCTTCTATTTATGTAATTCTGTGCCAGACTGAAGCAGACATTTACATAGAAGTAAAATTTGTATATAAGAAGAACATATATTAATGTATAAATATGTATATATGTAAATACTTAAATGAAGTAATTTTTGTTTGTCTATGGGCACCTTTTTATATATGTATATTTTGCTATGTACATGCACACACACACACACACACACACATATATATGTGTGAATGTAATAAGAAATATATATATATATATATATATATAAATGTTAAAAATAATGAGGAAAAAACAGTAAGATTTATAATAATGTTCTTATTAATTATTATTTTTTTTTAATAGAAATAAAACATAAATTTACTAATGTAAAAATATGTTCCCATCGCTACACAGGAATTACCATGTTTCAAAAACAGAAACTAAAACTTTAAATTCAATTATAGAATTAAATTAAAATCCTTAGTCATCGTTTATTTTTATTCAATTTTTGGAATAACTTATTTTGAAATTTACTGAGTTACTGAGTTAGAAAAATCAAAACTGTAGAGTGAATTAATATACTAAAATAATAATTTAATATCCTAAAGTAATAATATATATATATATGTATATATATATATATATATATATATATATTTTTTTTTTTGGAAAAGTTGATAGTTGTTCCAATGAGAGAAAAATGTATATTAAAAAAAAATGAAAAGGAACCACAATGAATTTTTGTTTTAATTTTTTTTTTTTTTATATAATTATATATATATATATATATATATATATATATATATATATATATATAATGTGTATGTTTGTGTGTATATATGTATTTAAATACAAAAGTGTTCTGAAAAGATCTTTTCTTGACCCACTTTTGAAAACCTCAACAAATGGCAAAATATCAGAATTTTCGGATCAGGCTGAAAATTTCATCACCCTCTTGTCTGTATAGATTTTGTATGTATATCGATATATGTGTTTGAGAGAATTATGAAGGCACATTCATAAGTCAAATATTTGAATACAGATCAGTATCTATAAGATCTACAGTCCAATATCTTTGTACTGATGCATGTGTAAGGGCATTCATTTGTATAGTCAAAAACACACACACACAAACAATAAAAACACACACACACACACAAACGTCCTTGTATTTACATAGAAGTTTTTTTTCTATCCAAGTTATTGATTATTTTTTATATGAATATATATATATATATATATATATATATATATATATATATATATATATATATATATATATGTGTGTTGTGCATTGTGGTGTAATGAGATATCAATTAAAGAGAGAGAAAGATAGATAGCTGAGTTTGAATCATTCAATTTTGTTAGATTCAATTAGCGAAAATTTCTTGGGAAAGGTATGAATCCATCTAGCATCCCTAAAGCTATGGGTTGAATAGCATGGACAGACTGGGTTCTTCAACCTTTTTGACAAACAGTCTACTGCAGAAAAGAAATGGCAACCTATTTTTGGAAAAAAAATATATATCATCAAATATGTATTGAAAGATACAAATAAATCTGATTTTAAACACATATAATATTTAAATATTTGATATATATATATATATATATATATATATATATATATATATATATCGATAGATAGATGGATAGATTGATAGATATGTAGATATGCATATTTTGAAAGCATATCTTCCTTCAAACATATTTCATTGAATAATACAGACATCACAACAGAATGCAGATTTTATTGCAGATACAATAAGTTAGTCTTTGTAATTTGCCCCATAAGATGATCTGAGAAAAGATCGAAAATTAAAAAACTATGGTGCTTTCCTTGATGTATTTCATTTTAACATCAAGAAACTGATTAGACAACAGGAAAGGATTGGTATAAAAATAAGTAGACATAATGTGTCTATACTATTAAATGAAACATAAATATATATATATATATATATATTTTTTCATAGAATAGTATATATATATATATATATAAATGTATAATGTAGATATAGGAGGCTAATGAATGAAATTTGAGACATAAAAAACCAACAATAATAATAATAATAATAATCTTTGGTGTAATTCATTTTAACATCAAGAAACTGATTAGACAACAGGAAAGGATCAGTATAATTTAAAGTAGACATATAATATGATTTAATTTTATTCAATGAAATATATATATATATATATATATATATATATATTTCAAGAATTATATATATATATATATATATATATATATATATATGTATAATGTAGATATAGGGGGCCAATGGAAGAAATTTGAGACATAAAAAACCAACAATAATAATAATAATAAGACTAATAATATTTAATTAATGAATTAATTTATTGTATATTAGTCAGCCTTTATACCAAATAGAACTAAATATTTACCAAATATTTATACCAAATAGAACATGATGAGGAAAGATGTTATAATGGTCTAAAGCCCAACTAATATACAATATTATTATTCTTATTATCGGTAATTGGTAAATTCTTATCAGTAAATTTAACGATAAGATAGAAAGAACAGAAATTTTAAAAGTTTAATAAAAAATTTGATCGACAGGACTTGTCAGGATTATTTAACAAAACATGTTTGAAAGAATTCTTAATGCTGAAATGCATCTCATAAGAAAGCGATGTATTTTTTATTTATTAATACAACAGATTTTATTGCTTAGATGTTATTTTTAGTGAATACTCATATTTGTGTAGACGTTCCATTTATTAGCTGAGAATCCAAAGTACGTCAAATCTAATGATGGTTTCCCCTAGGGGAACGCAGGCTCATATCGTGCCAAGAAATGCATATTTCTCTCTCATAAGATTTATTGAATATATAATATTTATGAAAATAAATAATTATACTGTTTAATTAAATAGACGGAATGTCTACTCAAATACAAGTAGCCACTAAAATAGCAGCTAAGTAATAATATGTATATAATTGTGAATTTGGGCAGCAATTCCTCTATTATACAAGTTTCATTAAAAATGGCTGACAAGGTTGTGTGGTTAAGTATTTTTATTTAATTTCTTTTTTTATTTTCTGGATGTAATAATGGCTAAAAGTATAACCAAAAGTACACGAATATACAAAACCTTTGGACAATTTCTTCATAATTTATGTCCAGAAAAGAAGACTAATTAAAAAGAAGAAAAATTAAAATAAAAAACTTAACTGCAGTAACTTGTCAGTTGCTTTTAATGAAAATATATATATATATATATATATATATATATATATATATATATATATATATATATATATATATACTTAGAAACAGACAACTTTAAGGATTCATGGTGATTATAGTTTATTTTCCTTAGAATTGAAATTCGATTCTAATTCCTAGGATCAACAAATTCATACAAATAAATGGGTGACAAATACACATTACACACACACACACACACACACACACATGTGTGTATATATATATATATATATATATATATATGCAAGTACAAAATTTCAATCTTTGGTAGATTTCTTAGTGAATTATAATTAATATAGTGTCATGTTATTTTAGGGTTTATAATAAAGAATAACACTTAAGGCCATACATCTATAATGTTTTAATAATACCTGCAATACAAGTTTTATTGAAACATCTCATGTGTCCAAAATATTTTATAACATAAGAGTAAATCTTTAATAACATTGGTTACTTTAATAATACTGTGTAAGTGTGTGTGGACAAATGTGTGTATTTTATGGACATGTACACATGCTTCCATACATACGTTATATTAAACTTACACAAACATTGATGCTGTTAATATTATTATGTGTTTGTTTCATGGTGTTTGAGCCAGATTTTCAAAAGCTGATTTTCAGGACAAGCTCAGTCTCAAAATTTGAATGACAGAGGTGAGGAAAAAGAGGAAATCTGCATCCATCCATCAATTTCCCACCAGCTACCATGGTTTATATTTAAAGGTCAAATTACAGGTTTTTTTTTTTTTTACCTTGCTAACCAGATGCTTCCTCTGTAGCTAAATGGTATTGCATGTCAGGCTATATGATGGTTCTGCATAGGATACAGGTTTGATTCCTGTTGGAGGACACATATTTTCTATGAAATTTCTCAGACATTCAGGCCAGTAAATGTTCTTAATACTGTTTATTATAAACAGAGCATTTACTTAAATATTTGTGTCTATAAAAATAGCATATAAACAGCAAATATATATATATATATATATATATATATATATATATATATATATATGTGTGTGTGTGTGTGTAATATATGTGTGTATTTCATTGAATATTGTAGGCATATTGTATCTATGTCTACTTATTTTTATACTGACCCTTTTTAGTTGTCTAATCAGTTTCTTGATGATAAAATAAAATTAATCAAGGGAAGTGCTGTAGATTTTTTTTAACATAATAAATTTCATTAAAACATGAAACATGTTTGAATTTAGATATGCTGTCTAAATATATGTATTATAACAAACATATGTAGTGTGTAAATCTTCCTTTAGTACTGTATTTTATATATATATATACATAAATATATATATATATATATATATATATATATATATATATATATATATATATATATATATATATATACATCTCCAGGTAAAATGAAAACAAATGAAGTATAATTCCACTGTCTGTATCATTTAATTTAAAAGAGGGATCAATACAGAGTAGAGGTAAATATTATTTATTTTAGTATATTAAAACAAAAACATGTGAAAAATTCTTACATGATTATAATTATGTTTCAACACTACAAATGTGTCTCCTTGAGCGATGTTAAACGAGAATAGTTTAGCATCACTTGAGGAGACACAATTGTAATTGTGTAGTGATTTTTTTTTAACATGTTTTTGTTTTAATATACTAAAATAAATAATATATATATATACAAATATATATTATATATAAGTTCTGTTTATCAAATTTCTTATTAAATTTTTCAAATTTCCAAATTGGTTGGTGCTTGAGTTCTGGTAAAAGACAGGTTTTCAAAATGCTGATTTTCAGAATAAGCACATTCTTACCACTGACACATCACAATTTTTTCATCCATATTTACTTTCATTTGGCATTGTGCCAGATCAAACGAAACTTAATAAATACCTACATGTCTGTTGAGGTCAGTTATTTACTTATAGATTGTAAGTTTAGGTCTTATAGAAAGTTTTGTGTTAGTTTTAGAAAAATGTTTCTTTCTCTCATCATCATTATCTTTCTCTCTCTTTTCTTTATGTATTTCTCCTCCCACCACCACCACCACCACCACATAAGTGAGCCCACACATGCACTCATGGATTAGATTTGCATTAATATTGATATATATATACTTGTATAAGTTTCTGAATTTGCAATTTTTATTTGTAAGGCCCTCATTCAATATTCCCTGTTTCACTCTCTGTATCTCTCCCCTCCATCTCTGTACATCTGAGTAAGTCTTGTTCCTATACTAGATACAACCTAACAGCTAGGATGAAACTGCTGCTGCTATTGCCGTTACCTCAGCAACGAGTAAGAAATGGCACCTCTCTTAGGTCCACCAGTTGGGGAAAAGAACTAGTGTGAAATAATAGCAGCTACAGAAAGATAGATAGATAGATAGATAGATAGATCTGAAGAAAGTAGATAGATAGATAGATCTGAAGAGAGAACTTGATAGATAGATAGATAGATAGATCTGAAGAAAGTAGATAGATAGATAGATCTGAAGAGAGAACTTGATAGATAGATAGATAGATAGATAGATAGATAGATAGATAGATAGATAGATCTGAAGAAAGTAGATAGATAGATAGATCTGAAGAGAGAACTTGATAGATAGATAGATAGATAGATAGATAGATAGATAGATAGATAGATAGATAGATCTGAAGAAAGTAGATAGATAGATAGATCTGAAGAGAGAACTTGATAGATAGATAGATAGATAGATAGATAGATCTGAACAAACCAAGATAGATCTGAACAAATTGAGATAGATTGATATTAAACATTGAAATATATAGATCTGAACAAATTGAAATAGAGTGATATTAAACATTGAAATAGATAGATAGATAGATCTGAAGAGAGAACTTGATAGATAGATAGATCTGAACAAACTGAGATAGATTGCTATTAAACATTGAAATAGATAGATAGATAGATCTGAAGAAAGTAGATAGATAGATCTGAAGAGAGAACTTGATAGATAGATAGATAGATAGTGAACAAATTCCCAAGAGTATTTGCACATAAATGAATATAATGAACCCAAGTGGAATTGTAGTATGACTCTCTCTGATTTTTAATTCCAAGCAGTTATCCATTACACCACCAGCGTATCTCTGCTTACAGCACCTGGTATTCCCAAATGGTCAACCATCTAGGTACTGACGAGGCTTGATGTTGCTTAACTTGGTTTATCTAATAAGAATGGGTGTTTCAATGTGGTATGACTCTATGCAGATAGATAAATAGATAGATCTGATCAAATTGAGATAGGTAGATAGATCTGAAGAGATTGAGATAGATAGATAGATAGATAGATAGATAGGTAGAGAGAGAGAGAGAGAGAGAGAGAGAGAGAGAGAGAGAGAGAGAGATAAAGCACTATTAACACATTTCATACCAAACACTAGCAGCTGCTGCCACTCACAATGCCTACAAATTTTACAATGGCTACTTCTAGCACATTTATAATTGCAAAGAGATTTAATCAAAGTTGTCACAAGCAGAGCCTTAATTGTGACAAGGAGAGAAAGTCATTGTAGCCATTTCTGAAACCCTTTGACAACTAGCAAGATTATTGTTCATGAGAGGTTATAGAGACAAAGCAAAGAATATATATTCCTTTATCATATATAGAAGAATTTTTTATATATATATATATATATATATATATATATATATATATATATATATATATATATGTAATTATATATATATATATATATATATAATATATTATATTATATATTATATATTTATAATATATATATATATATATATATATATATATATATATATATATATATATATATATGAATAATGTTTATGAATAATATAGCAAAATTGATAGAAAATAAATAATGATAAACAGGATGTTTCATTACTCTATTTGCCTCAAAAACCCTAAATAATTACTAAGAACTAGTAACTAAATAATATAATGGTTATTCCTAATATTATAAAGCACAAACAACAACTGTTACAGCCATTAGATTATGTTGATTGTGAATCTCATAAACTATTAGGGTCACTGGAGCATCACATGTACTGCAGCTATGCCAGCAGTGTGTGTATCTAGGGCAAGATAACCTGACAGAGCTCATCTCTCTTCAGGATGATTTGGAAGTCAGAGATGTCCTTCTCATTTACAAGTTAAAAGAGCTCACTCTGCCCTGTCCTGCCCTGCTCTGTCCTGCCATAGTCATGTCTTTTACAGGAGGATTGGGTCAATGTCAAGGAACAAGAACTGGTTGGAATTTGGACTCATTTTTGTGATTGCACCTCAATGATAAAAATTATGTCATTACTTGGAAGAATTTGACTTCAAACAAAGCAGGAAGTTTAAGCCAAAAATACAGTGATATATGTTATTTCTTGAAGAGAAAAAAGATAAAAAAAAAAAAAGGCAACTTTTTGCAGAGAATTTGTTTAAATTACAACTTTGTTAAAACACTAAAAGGAATTTCATACTGTTTCCCAATGCTAAAAAGGTGTATCATAAATCATACTGTTAAAAAATGTACACTACTGTTAGAAATTGAATTTATACTGTTGTTACTACAAAAATTGAAGAAATTGCTACAAGGTGTATCATACTGTTAAAAATGCTACAAGGTGTATTGTACTGTTAGAAATTGCTACAAGGTCTATCATACTGTTAGAAATTAACTACAAAGGAGTATTAAACTGTTAGAAATTACTACAAGGTGTATCATACTGTTATTAAATTAGAATTTGCTGTTAGAAATTAACTTGTATCATACTGTTAGAAATAACTACACCATAGTATCATACTGTTGAAATTTAGAAATCATGCTATTTTCAATTGTATCATACTGTTAGAAATTGCAATAAGGTGTATCATATTATAAATGTTAGAAAGGAGTATACTGTTAGAATTACAAGGAGTATCATACTGTTAGAAATTCTACAAGGTGTATACTGTTAGAAATTACTACAAGGAGTATCATACTGTTAGAAATTGCTACAAGGTGTATCATATGTTAGATTAGAAATTACTACAAGGAGTATCATACTGTTAGAAATTGCTACAAGGTGTATCATACTGTTAGAAATTACTACAAGGAGTATCATACTGTTAGAAATTGCTACAAGGTGTATCATACTGTTAGAAATTACTACAAGGAGTATCATACTGTTAGAAATTGCTACAAGGTCTATCATAAGGTTAGAAATTACAAGGAGCATCATATATAAAAAAGGGCATCATAATGTTAGAAAATTCTACAAGATGTTTCATACAGTTAAAATGCTACAAGGAGTATCATAACGAAAAAACTTAATAAAAGTTAGACAGACAGACAAAACTTGTTTGTATTGTTTAATAAAACTTGTTTAAAAGAATTATTGCTGCTTAAATACACTTTACACTTCACACACACACACACACACACACACACACACACACACACACACACACACACACACACACACATCACTGTCTCATGTCATACTATGCAGCTCTGATCTCTTGGAAACTCTGATCATGTGGTAGTGTCTGTAAACATCTCTTTCCACTACCCCACCAGCCAAGAATCTCCTACCAACAGAATATTTTTCTGTTATCAACAAGCAGATTGGTACTTGATCCATGATTTCATCTGTAATGTCCCTTAGAATGTAGTTTTTAATTATCCTGTTCAAAAATGCACATCTGAGGTTTCCTCCTGGGGTGAAAGCCAGCATCAATGCTTTCATTCCAGCAAGGAAATACTAAATCATCTCCTTGGTTCTCACCTGCATACTCAGCCATTATAGTCCACAGAAATCACTTCTTCTAGCTGTACCAGAGTGACATGTCTGATTGCAACACATGTCTCTTTGTCTCTACTTGTAACAATTCTCTTCTAATTCAACACTCAATTCATTTGGAGTACCCACACGTGATTCTCCCCCTAGAACTGATATGATATAACCTCACCCCTGGTCTCAGACATCATTTCTAAATTTTACTCCCATAAGGCAAGTGGAGGTGATGGGATACCAGTCATTATCCTAAAGATATGTGCTACCAAGCTCGTTCCAGTTCTCTCTAAACTCTACAACTATTGCCTCGCTGCTTCTTGCTTTGCATCTTGTTGGAAGTCTGCTTCTGTAGTTCCTGTTTTTAAGAACTTTGGAGAACATTTTGACCCACTCTAAATATCGTGCTATTAGGCTTCTACCACTTTTCAGCAAAGTATTCAAGGCTTTAATCAATGCTGAAGTGGTTAAGTATCTTAGCTCTCATGAATTATTCTCTGACAATGTGCATTCCATTTTGCCTAGACATCACTTAACATGTATATCAAGCTCTAGATAATAATGGAAATACTCAAGCTGTGGCTCTTGGTATCTTAAAGGCATTTGACAGGGTTTGGTATACTTGTCTTCTATGTAAGCTTCAGGGCTATGGTATTACAGAACAATTGTTTGATTTAATTAAATTCCTATGAAATAAAAATGAAGGTCTGAATAGGCTCACTTCCAGATCCTTTCACACAAATATCAGTGTCCCCCAATGCTCTATTCTGGGTCCTACACTGTTTCTGCAATGATCTTCCTGATGTCATCAGTTCCCAAGTTGGCATTTATGCAGATAGCACTACCATTTACAGTTGTCTCAATAGCAAATCTGTCAGAGCTGACACAGTTAACCTGGCCACTGCTCTTGAAAAAACCGCCAATCAGTGGTTAACTGGGGCAGAAAATGGCTTGTAAATTTGAATTCTTCTAAAACTAAACTGCTCTCATTTAACCACCATAAAGAAACTTCCTTGCTCACCATCAGCATGGCTGATGCTTGACTCTAGAAGAGCATCTCACTGCACCTTCTTGGCCTCATGTTTTTAACTGACTTGAAGTAGAATAACTAAATTGAATCAATAGCTGCATCTACTGCAAGGAAATTTTGTTTATTGTGTTGTGACAGAAGGTTTTTTCTTGTCAGAGTCTATTACAAAATTACAAATCTACCATTCATCCATGCATTGAATACTGTTGCCATATCTGGTCTGGTGTCCCTGCTATTTATCTTGAGGTTCTTGACAAAATCCAAAGAAGGATTTGCAATTTAATCGATCCTAACTTCATTCACTTTCTCACAGACATGATATGGCTTCATGAATTTAAGTGTGCTACTAGATTGGCATCTGGGTCACACTCTTTTACTGTTGAAATAGCTAAATGCAGCTACCACTTCTACTCCAACAGTTTCTTTTCTCACACTTCCCACCTGTGGAACTTCCTTCCATTTATTTGCTTCTTTGATAAATACAATCTTCAAAAATTTAAATGCAATGTCAATTGCCATCTTCTATTGTCTTGAACCATGTTTATCTTTTATCCTTTCCTCAATTTCTCCCTCTACCCAGGCTTTTCTCTCACTTTCATTCTCTGCAAGCCCCTATGTACTAACGGTACTCCTGACTTGCTTAGGGTGAAATGATTAAAAACAAAATATTGTTATTTTTGTTCAAGTACTTTTGACTTTAACAGTCATTATTAATTATCAAGATCCAATCTGATGTCTGTGTGGCAGTCATCCTCTGTGTTCTTAGGAAAGTTAAACATATCCTGGTATTTTTTTTGGAAGCTAGACTTTTGAAATGGTCTAGCATGACATCATGATTAATGTTTGATGTCAAAGTAGACCATCTCAAATTGTTATTGTTTCTGCTCAGATCTATCTATCTGTCTGCTGATCCGTTACAGTTTATGTTCAGCTCTATCTATCTGTCTGTCTATCTGGTATAGTTTCTGTTCAGATCTATTTATCTGTTTATCTGTTACAGTTTCTGCTCAGATCTATCTATCAGCATATGTAAGAAATATTTTTATATTTTCTTACTATGATCATTAATTATATATTTCTCAAAGTAGTATACTGTTGTCATGTAAAAGCCAACCTTTTCACAACTTTTCAGAACATTGTTACAGTCAGGTGCCTCACCTGATGTAAACTCTGTGACATGAAAATTCCTAAGGGTGAGGACACTGACTGTTATATAAAAGCTAAAAAGTTTATTGTATACGTCTGTAGGAATTTTGATTGTTACAGGTCAGTCTATAATTATTCAGACTGACTTCTGTTCAGTAGCATGGAGAAGTAGGTGCAAAGAGTGCAATAACCCTGAGCATCAATATTGGGAGGGCATCCAAAGTGTGAAATAAAATTTTAGTTTTTTAAATTTGAAATTGTCTCCATTACTTTCATAGTACAAATGCCCTACAGTCTCACATGGTGGCACGAGTTTGTATCTATGTTTTGATAAGTGAGACTGGAGTAGCCACCCACCCAGCTCCAACTTGAGTCTTAGGGGCATACAATCAAGAAGATGGCTCCAGGTATCACCAAACCTGTGCATGTCACTGCTTCTTATTAAGATAGTTGGGCATTCTCCAGCAATTATGAAGATCAGGGTTCAAACCCTAGTAAAGCAAGTCTTTATAAACATTGAAATACTGACCCTTGCCATTTGGCATGTGCGGGCAACACAATCTTCCAACTTCCATTTCACTCTTTGGCATATTTGATGTCATATTTACCCACCCCACAATTCATTCTTTAATATCCTCTGTTGAAATGAGGGTGGATGGATCGTATATGTGAAGAAAAAGAAGAGGAAGAAGGAGAAAGATGATGATGATGATGATGATGACTATGGCAACAACAACAATAACTGTTGCCTCATAGATGAGTTATTTGCATATTTCTTATTGGCAGTTATCAGTGTTGGAATTCAGGTAAAAAGTCAAGATTCTAAATGCTGATTTTCAAGGCAGGTAGATCTACCTTCCCTTGAAAATCAGCATTTAGAATCTTGATCGTTTCACTTGGAAGATTTTAGGAAAAAAAAAAAAAAACATGACAAAGTGGAAAAAGTTTTTTGTGGCACACTTCATCCCTTAGGACCACATCGAACGAAACCCCTCGCATGAAAACTTTCCCCACTTTTTCATAAATATTTTCCCTAAAATTGTGCTTGATATACAAAAGTTTACATATTGTTTTCCCACACTTGGAAGATTAACACAATACAAACCTCCTGCCTCCATTTACTCCTATTTGGCTTTGTACTATGCTACATGAACATTAAAATGAAAGGCAGGGGAAGAGGAAGAGGAGGAGGGGGAGAAGAATTTGTATAGATCCAAATGTGTTTTTCTGGGGGGTTGGGGGGGGGGCAAAGTGGAGAATTAAATAAAACCCAAAGCATACACATTACTGTTTGACTGTTTCAAAAGAAGATCCTAACAACTTGTACCTCATTTGCATTTTATGTCTGAAAAACCCAAAGCAAAAGCAAACAAGAAAAAAAAAAGAATAAAAGCTATGTGCCATGAAAAAGAATAGTATGCAATAGCAATATTGGATGATGGGATTATCGTGGTGAAAAAATAGGATTCAAAACAAAAATTGAATTTTTACTTATTTGGTCAGATTCTGTAAGCCAGTCTGGCTGAGAACTTTTTAGCACCGTCTTGTAGTAATAACATTTTATTTTTTTTAAATTGGTTTCACCCCATGCAAAGCAGAAAGACACTATGACACAATACTATAATTCTATAATCTATCTATCTATCTATCTATCTATCTATCTCTCTTCTCTCTCTCTCTATATATATATATATATATATATATATATATATATTAGAGAATATGCATATATAAATATGCAATTATTTGTGGATGATTAATCTGTAACACTGTTCCTCTTATATTTTATTACCAGCTCTACAAATTCAATTTTTCTGAATTGTGTATTGAGCACTTTTAAAAATATATACAACCATTGGCCTGACTCTAGGTTTGCCTACTATTTTTCTTTTTAGTATTATATATATATATATATATATGTTATTTTTAATTTATTTTGTTTAAATCTTAATCATAAGAATTTATAATATATATATAGGTTGGAAGTGTTACCTGATGATCTGAAATCCTTTATAAAGGATTTTAGTGAAATAAATTATTGTAATGGTACCTTAAAGTGGTCTGTTTTTCATTAAATATTAGCTCTGTTCTTCACATTGAGCTCTCAGGATTTCATCCTCCTTGGATTTACCAATTCTGTTTACCAAGTTCTTCATAACTTAACTATATATATATATATATATATATATATATATATATATATATATATATATATATATATATAATAATAAAATAACATGTATGTATATATATATATATATATATATATATATATTATAAAATTTTTTGTTTGGTAACACAAAGTGGAATGGAGGTATATATTTAAAAACAAAGTCACATGAGTTATAATGACAACCAAAAGAGTTGAAACTGTAGTAGCAGTTAAGGTATTTATATCTTTTTTAAAAGAAACTTTCATAAGTAAATGCATTGTTTAAAATTGGCTATTTTTATAGGAAAAGAGTGTTCAGTACGAGAATTAGGCCATTTATAGATATAAGTGTGAATATAGGAATCAACACTCCATGTTGATTGTCAGTTTCACATTCAATTAAATTTTAGGTCAAGTTGTTTTTAGTTGTTAGAGGATGGAATCATGAAATTGCCTCAAATATGGCAAGAAGTAGAATAAATTTATGTATAAGTATCTTTATTTTTTTTAATTGTGTTCACCCTATGCAAAACGCAAGGGGGTATTGGGTATGGAAGAATTAGAAACAGAAACATTGCTAATGAACGAGAACAAAAGAAGAGTAATCAGGAGGAAATAGATAGTGATTGACATTGTATTTAAATTTTTGCAGATTAAAATTGGCCGGAGAGCATGGAGCCAGAAGAGAGCTCCACAAGTGAGAAGTGCGAGAAAAAGAAACTCTTAGCATAGAATTTATGGTTAGATCTAGCCAGCTCAATTGTCAATAGATGAAATCTTAATGCCTGTCTACTACTTTGCTTAAATTAATAAAGTCAAGGTACCATAGTGAAGAGTGATATTTATTTCTAATATTTACAAAACATGGCACAAGACCAAAATGAGGAATGGGAAAAAGGACGGTTTTCATTTGTCTTTAAATTTAGCTAACCACAAACACTGACCCAAACATACCACAATATTCCTAACACCAAAACAACACATTCTTACCTTTCTTACTACATTCACCATAATACCTCATTGTCTCTATGAAAATACTAACTAGTCCCCATATGTACAATTCATTGTCTGTGGGGGTAGGGGAATAAAACAACAATTTAAAGACTAACCCTAATGAGTATTTACAATACCATAGTGAAGAGCTCATTTGAGCAATTACTATGAAAGTATTTATAGAAAAAGCACAGAGAGGCAACCTTACATTAGTGGGAAGGTGACTGAAGCTGACCCACCAGATCAAGAAATAATATTGCTGGATTCTTTGGCTTTTAAAAAAGGATTCATCAAGGTAAATGCTCACACGGGACATCTGACCATATGTGGCAGCAATATTCTAATTTAAAAACCTCAGCAAAAGATGCAAAGAAAGTGCACTTAATATTACGAATGGTAAAGTTTGAAAAGAAACAAGAAAAAAAAAAACAGTCCAACACCACTGCCACACCAAAAACACTACTACTACTACTACTGGATGTGTGGGTGGTGCAATTGATAGTAGCTCAGAATAAGAAATTGGAGAAAGCTGGGTTTGAATCCTAGTCAAGTTCATTACATTCACTTATGTGCAAAGTGAAATGTATGGATCAATCTCTTCTCCCCCAGCTATAGGTTAAATAGTAAGACTTGTATTTAGAAAAATCATTGTTATCTCCAAAAACTGTTAATACAATATTCACTTGTTAATAAAAAAAGAATTATTCTTAGAATCCGAAAAAATATTTCTGTTTTAAATAACCCACAAAGTGTTGAAAAGCCATAAAAATCAAATCAGCCAAAAACTACTACAACTATTACTACTCAGGTCCATAAACTGGATCATTTGAGTATTGTGGTTGGCTATAAGTTTGTGGAACCAGAAATAAGAATTTGCACATCAAAATCAGTTCATTTCATTTTTACAGTGTTGGGGACAAATGCTTTTATGGGGTGCAGTACCTGCCTAGTGAAGGGACTGCTACTACTACTGCTATTTAGTTATTGCTAGTGATGATGATAATTTTATGCATGGAGTCCAATAAAATGTTAATAACTAAATATCTATTATCACTTGCATTATTTTTAAGTAGTATTATTGATATAACAGGAAACTACTCCCCTATCTTTCCCAAATATTCATAGCAATTTCTAGCAAATAAAGAAACGGAATCTGTGGAGAGCCATGACTGCCTACATCTTGAAATGACATGACATTTATAAAAAAACAAGGAAAAGAGTAAATAATTGATTTTACAAGTTCTGTATAAATGTTTGCATTCTTTGAATCGGCTGCTGCAGATAATTCCTTTCCCTTTTTAAAAAGAATCTGATCTCACATTGAAAAATTCTTTCTCTCCCCTGATCTTTTTTTAACTACTACTAATACTACCGGTGTGAGGAAGTAGGAGTGATTAAGGTTGCAGGGATGATAGCATTGTGTATCTCTCTCCATCAGCCCTTCTATCCATCCATTTATTCCCCGCCCTTCGCCCCTTACCTAATCATGATCACAGCTGCTTCTAATACAAATATTACAACTGCCTCTAGAAAAAAAGTGAGGGAAAAGTTCACAACATTGGAGTGGTCTGGAGGGAAGGGAAGGAAAGAAAAGCGTGACAGGAAGTAAGGGAAAGAATGATGCATTAAAAGAGAAAGTGAAAGTAGACTGAAAAGAGAAGGTGTAAGAGAAAGGAAGTGGGTTAGAGAAACTGAGAGAGAGAGAGAGAAAAGAGAGAGAGTATAATCAAAACTAACATAATGAGAAAAATAGAGAGAGAGAGAGTGAAAACTCTACAGGGGAAGCGGAAGAGTTGAAATAAGAATAAAACAGGAATGGATGTTGGATAAATGAAGTACATATGTGAAATTCTGTAAAGGAAGAAATAAATTTCAAGTGAAAAGAGAGAGAGAGAGAAAGAGAGGAAGGCAGAAAGAGGAGGAGAGGAAGAGAGAGACAGGGTGAGAAAAGAGAAGAGATGGATAAATAAAGGTAGATAAAGAGAAAGAGAATAGGAGCAAAGGAAGACAGAGATAGGAAAATAGGAGGTGGTAGAAAGAGAGGAAGATTGAGAGAAAGGCACAGAGTGAGAAAGTAAGAGCAGACGAGGAGATAAGAATTTAGAAAAAGAAAAAAAGAGAGAAATAAAAGGAAGACAGAGTATTTATTGTAAAAAAAGAAAGATACAGAAAAATACAAAAAAATAGAGGGAGACAGAAAGAGAAAAATAGAGGAAGACAGAGAAAGAAAGAAAGGAATAGAGAGAGAGAGAGAGAGAGAGAGAGAGAGAGAGAGAGAAGATAAAAATGGGAGGAACAAGTAACGAAAAAGTTATCTCAAAGAAGAATGTCCATTCTGTTGATAAATAAAGAATACAGTAGATATAGAGAGAAAAATTGAAAGAAAGTGAGAAGACAAGTTAGAGAGGGGGAAAAATTAAGAAAACACAGTAGTATGCAAGAGAGAGAGAGAGAGAGAGAGAGAAAGCTAATGGAGAGAGAAAAAATATCATCATTATTATTATCATTATTATTATTTACTTTTTTTTTTTGAGTTTGAGAAAGCGGGTGAGGAACTTGATGGATGGAGAAAGATGGAAACAGCTAAAAATATAAAGCAGCCAGAGGGACAAGTAAAGAGAAAGAATGTTTAAAAAAAATAATATATATATATATATATATATATATATATATAAAGTCAATGAAAAACATATAGATTTGATATTAGGGTTAAACTGATACCAACTATATGAAATAAAAATTTTGAAGTTATGAAGTAGACAGAGGAAATAATTTCTCATCTCGGTAGCAGCAGCAGCAGCAAAGAAGTGATACTAAACAAAATGCAAATTCAGTGATAGGTTTATGGAGGTGCTACTACTATGACTACTACAGCTGCTGCTGCTGCTGATATTGCTACTATGGTAACTAAACTACCCCTTACTGCATCCTCTACCCAATAATTCTTTTCTCCTGGTATACAGGTGAAGGAGATTTCTTACATCAGGAAGAAAAGAAAGAGAGTGGTATAATTGTCTGAAGTGACAGAGGCAGTAGAGAAGCTGACAAGAAGTTACTATACTCACTCCATCTCCTGAGTCATCACAAACATAGCAGGTCTTGCACTCAATGCATTGCCATGGAGAGTTACGTGCCCTTGCAGCAAGCTCTTCACAATAATCCATGCATGACGGATGTACTGGAAAATAAAAGATGAATAAATAAGAATCATATAACAAATAAAAATCATTTATCATAAGAATGTTATACATTATCCATCAGAAAATTAAAATTACATTATATGTTTAAATATAATTTGATATTGGTTGACTGCTGAATTCTGTACAATAATTTAAAATATCTCTCCTCGCTGATCTTTTGAACAGGAGTAGAGGTTTATCCTTTGTTTCCAGCTTAGGATTCATTCTAAAGTTTTCTCATTCTCTTTCACTCCCAGTAGTCCCTTGAATCATAGTCACATTACCTTGCTTGGAGTGAACTGATTTAAATATATATATATATATATATATATATATATATATATATATGAAGAAAGATGTGCTATATTTATGGGGTAAAGTGTTCAATATCAGAGATAGAGTGTATGTAAATATAAAAGTGAATGTTGAAGTCAAAACTCAGAGGCAATGGCTGTTTCATGCTATATGCAATCGTCAGGCCACCTGACGATTACGTCTTGCATGAAACGGCCTGTTGCCTCTGAGCGTTGACTCCAATATTCATTTTTATATTTATATATATTTATATACATATATGTGAGATCCTATGAAACGATGACCCTAGTAGTAACTGTGATCTTCAGACGACTTGAACTTTAGCGTTTTTTTTATCTGTTTAGGCAATCTAGGCTTTGAGCACTTTACTTTATTGAGTAGGTAAGTTTGCCTTTAGTATTTTTTTCTTCCTTTTTTCAGTATTATTGTTTTTGTTCAAGACATTATCTGGTTTTAGAGTTTTAGGTTTTGGCAAGTTGTCTGTTGGGTTCCATCAATGATTTTGTTTTCTTTTATATATATATATATATATATATATATATATTTATATATATGTATGTATATATATATATATATATATATATATATGTATATATATATATATATATATATATATATATATATATATATATATATATATATATATATATATATATATAATATGAAACCTGGGTTCATATCTCACTATCACCAATCTGTCTGTTGTGATATCTTGATAATATTTACAAATCCTTTTAAAGTCTTCTCATTCTCCTTCACTCCCAGTAGCCCCCTGCATCATAGTGGCATTATCAGCTTGCTTGGGGTGAATTGAATTTTCATTATTGGTGGACACAATCTTAACAACATAAGCTATGCAGATGACACAGTGTCGATAGCAGACATAGGAAGGAAACTACAAGAACTCCTACAGAAGGTATTGAAGGAAAGCCCAACATGCAAATTCCAAATTGGAGACACCAACATCAAACAGGTGCAACAATTTAGATATCAGGAAAGCGTATTAACAGAGAATAGAAAGTGCAAGACGGATATCCGAAGGTTTATTAGGATAGTGAAAGATGCCTTCCAAAAGCTGAGGAAAGTATTAAGAAACAGAAAAATATCATTAGAAACAAAGAAAAGAGTACTGAACTGTTATTTAGTATTAGTCCTCCTATATGGCAGTGAATGCTGGGGAATCCCCTCACAGATGATGAGACTTGAAGCAAGAGAAATTTGGTTTACTATTTACATTGTTTGGTCTATCGCCCTCATCTTCGTTGCCATATTTGTCACAACGTTTTGACCCGTGTATGCTCCAGCCTTCTTCAGGTGATTGGAATATTGAACTGAACCCTCTATTTTGCTTGCTGGGGTAGACTGTTCTAGTTCCACGTGCCATGTCTAATGGATGTCAATTATCAGTTATCTCCTGTTAATTCCCCTCTCCAAGTTCTCCACTGCCGTAACCGGGTATTGAACTCACACTCTTTGGGTCCTGTCACTGAATCTAACTGACACCTTTATCCACTGTGCCATTGATCCTGACATGGCATCTTGACTTGAGTCCTTTTCTCACCATCATAATGTAGCTTCCCTATGCCCTTTCAGTAAATACTCTCATGGTAAAGGTTCTGATGAACTCTCCTTTATGGTATCTAAACTCTAATTTAAGCACAGTACGAGATTGGTGGCAAGATCTCATCCTTTTACAGTTGAAATTGTTAGATGTAACTGTAAGTTCTACGCTAACAATTTCTTTTCTCACTGTTTCAGCTTCTTGCTTTCCAATCAAATTTGATCTTCAGAAATTTAAATGCAATGTCAATCGTTATCTTCTGTCTTTTTTTTTTATTGTTCTCTCTCATTAATAATGCTTTTCTTTTTCTTATTCTTTCACACTCAGTAACCTCTTGTGTCTTAGTAGCTTTATTACCTTTCCTGGGGTCCTCTTAAATTCTGTTCTTTTATTGTTCTAACAACTTAATGTTTTGATTATTAAGTCTTTCACTGTGTGTTAGTGGTTCTGTTGCCTTGCTTGGGGTGAAAAGATTAAAAAAATACAATAGATGTCTAACCTCTGATGCATGCAACAAAAGTAGTTCATTGCATGATTAGATGTGACGCATTACATTACAGTGATTTTTGCCAATTAGTTTACAGTTGGCACATTATAGGTTTGGGCTTTATTTATCCTGTGATTATTGGCAGTTTTGTACTTTTTTTAAAAAATGATGTCCATCACAATACAAAAGAAAATAAGCAAAACAGAAAATAACTGTAAAGAAAGATGCGCAGAAAAAAGTGAATCCAATGCACACAAGGCCAAAATAAGTTCATTTATAGCAATTCCTTCAGGAAAATCATTGTATATTATTTGTGAAAATATATTTTAGATAATAGAAATATTCTTGCCAGACACAACAAAGGACTGAAATAGAAAGAGAATTGAGTTTTGTGCTAGGCACTGAGTTATGGAAAGTGTACATGATTAACAAAAAGGAACAAAGCAAAAAAAAAAAAAAAAATGATGCAATATATTTGGATCATCAAAGTGTAGTGATGACTGAGATGTCTTACAAGATTATTTTAGCATTGACTAAAAAGTGAAAAAAAAATTTTCAGGAGAAATTATCAAACCTTGTTTCCAGATAACTGAAAGATATTCTTGTCACTAGTGCTATAATTTGTATTGAACAAAGGTTGTTGTTGGTCACTAATTTGTCGCAAGAGTTATGACTTGTTGTTGATGATGATGAAGATATGCAAAGTAAATGAAATCATCATTTTTAAAAAAAAAGAGTTTCAACACATGCATGAATTTTACATATATAAAGTCTGATCAAAAAGTATTGGGACTGTTGCTATGGTAATGTAGTTAAAATATGCAGAGTGAAGCTGCTTGGCACACTAAGTTATAACATCCTTGCTCACTTGCATTGTTTATAGCAATGCTTGAAAGGAAAGTCTGTAGAATGTGAGGTTCCATCAGCAACAATGGCTTGTGCAGCAGTTTTTGGTCAATTACCATATTTTCCAGGTTTTGCCCATTGTGGCACTTTTCACTTCAAAAATAAAATTCCCCTTGAAAGGAAGGAGATCTCAAGATGTCAAGGAAATCCAAGAGAATGCAACAAGGCAGCAGCTTGCTATCTCAAAAAAGGAGTCCAATGAATGCTTCCATCAATGAGAATGATGCTGGATAAAGTGTATGTCTTCAGAAGGAGATTATTTCAAAGGAGATTAAATACTGAATTGATATGTGTTGTAGTGTTCTTTTTATAACACCAATCTTGATACTTTTTGATCAAACCTTGTATATTTATATTGAGAATAACATAGCTCAGAAGAATTTGAGAAAGAGAAAATTATATTTGTGTGTATTCAGATAGCTCAAAAAGAAAGGAAAGAAAATACTTAGTCATAGTGTGTGTGTGTGCGTGTGTGTGTGTGTGTGATGACCACGTGGTTTGTTTGAAATTAACTAGTTGGTTTGCCAGACTATTCAGTCTCCTCAGGCAGAAAGTATGCCATGTTGATGCTATATCACAGAGTAAAGAAAGAGAGAACAAGAGTTCAGGATTTCTTTTATAGTCCTGAATAGAACACCAATTAGTGGGCATACTGGGAGATAAGGTGGGGTAACCACCTTGTCTGCCACAATATCTTGATGATGAAAATATTGAAAAGAAGGTCAATGAAATTGTTCTGTCAAATCAAAGTTATGAAATATACCAAAGTGTTCTTTTATGCAGTATCTATGCAACTGAAAGACATTGTAAATGCTTGTACTTTTATTTCCTTAAGCATGGATGAATCTGCTGACATGTGGGATGGAGCTCAGTAGCCCAATCAAACCTTTTAATGAGAGAAATTGAGGATAATTTTAATTTCTTTGAAGAAGATATGAAATTATTTCATGGACAAATAAGGTATATCACACAAAGTAAAATTATGCCCAGAAAATCTATAACTAGTAAAAATTCTAGAAAACCCATCAGTGTTTGTACTGATGGAGCATCATCAAACATGCTGGTACCACAACTCTGCTTAGAAAATAATCACTCAAGAGTCACTGTATGGGAAAATTTTAAATTTGTAGCATATTATCTTCAGGCTTGTTCCTTTTATAGTCCTGAATAAAATGCTACTGACTGGGTATTCTGGCAGCCAAGGTGGGGTAATCCCACAATATCTTCCATTGTGAAATTCATGAACAAAATAAGTGGAAGAAGATTGAGCAGATGAGAAATTAAATAATATTGTGAAATATTAGATTTGGAATATGGAGATCGTGTTCTTCCTTGTGACCAAGGTTGGATTTAGGCTTTAAGAAGCCCCTGGGCTAATAGAATTTGGGAGCTCCTTCATTATGTATGTTTGTCCCTTATGCCTATAAAAAAAGATATTTTTAAATGATGCTTTTTTGATGTTGTTGTAACCTAGGGAAGGTTACTTAATAGAATAATCAAACGAAGGTTTGTAATGAACAATAATACTTAGGACAAGAACAACACATATAAGATTCACCAGCAGCATGTAGAAGAAGTAGTTGACTGCTAGAAGTGAGTCAAGTGAATTCAACAATGAATCTCCAGCTGCAGGATATCTACCAACCGCCCCCCCCCCCGTGGCACAAGTCCGAATTTAATGTGGGGTATCCGAGTCCGTAGGCTCAGCCAAAAATTCCCTGTAGACCCCGTATAAAATGAGGTTGGGTATCTGTTTCCCAAGATGTGACTCTACCCTTCAACATTGCCTCATATGGGGATCCTCTCTGACAGGAAGCAGAAAGTTTGACCAGCACAGCTGGAGACGAATCTCCAGTTGAAGACCAACATACAATATTTTGTATTTATGTGAATGGGGACATACCTATTATCATCTGTAGGTATGCTACAACAGATGTAAAACCTGAATCAATTCGACTAAAATGTTTAATGATTTTGGATCTCATCCATTTTATTTCCTTAGTAACTTCATGATATTTTTTACCTGACCATTACATCCTAAATTAAATCTGAACGTAAAAAAAATCTCCTCTGTTTTTATATTTGTATTTTTTTTCAAAACTAGATGGATTCTTTAGACTTTGCGCCCCTGGGCTGCTGCCCATATGTAAATCCGGCACTGGTTGTGACATTTGTCAACTCCGACAGAACAGACTGAATAAATTTTGGAAACTGAAAACGAGAAAAATAAGTTGTTGGGGTAAAGAACTTTTTGTTATAACAACCAATTATTTGATTTAGCATTTTTATTGATATTAGCAACCATCACAATTATTTAAATTCAAAATTAGAAGTACAAGAAAAAAAGTTTCTCTTGTAACTGTTCCTAACCCTGATAGCAGGGCTAAGAATACAGTGATTGTGTTCCCATACAGAGAGGTAAGAACTCCCCCTTGACTCTCTACGAAAATAGTTTTGACTTTCTCGGTGAATACTTGAAAACTCCTCTGTAAACATGACAAATGTTTAAGTTTATGGTTACATCTAGCCAACTCAGCTGTAAATTAATGAAACCTTGTTGCCAGTCTAGTGCTTGCTTAAATTTGAAGAGTCTAGGCACTGCAATGAAGAGCTCATTTGAACAATTACCATATAAGTATTTAAATATTTTTTTGAAATTTGTTTAAGAAACACTACAAATTTTTGTTCTGATCCAATAAATATAGAGGATGTTTACAAATTGTAATAGTAATATAAATATTTCCATATAACAGAAAAGAATTAGAATCCCACTTTTCCTGAGAAGAGGAGCAAAGAGTGTGATGGCCCCTGGCATCCATATTGAAAGGTCACCCTAGTAAATTTAATTTGAATAAACTGTTTATTTCAGGATTCATCTGTTTTTACATATTTAAAATGCCTTCCTTTCTCATATTTCTCAGTACTAGGCCCTATATGACAGCTCCCCCACCCCTCTCGAGACTTTATCCAAATTAAATGTAAACAAAATTTTTATTTCGCTCTTTGATCAGAAGCCCTTCCAATATGGATGACTGGGGCTGTCACACCCTCTGAATCTCTTTCTACATGCTACTGGGCCCATGCACTTTTCCCAGCAGCCATTTCTGGGCCATAAAGCCAATGCTGTTTTCAACCATAAAGGCAGATCTGACTTGGCTGGAATTAACGACATACCTTCATCACATGGAAGACTATACAACTGTCAAAGCCATCAGCAGGAAAGCCAAGACACTTTCATCAACAGCAATGTCATTTTTTACGAAGCTAGGGGTGGGTGGATCATCCAGTGAGGACTGAACTTACTTTTGTAGTAAAAATTTGTTAAACTAGCTTAGTCCACAACAAGGCATTCCTTGTGGCCTTATGTAAGGTGATGTAATGGAATAACCTGTCACCCACATGAGTGACTACACTATAGGTAGTAACTACCTATAAGTATCTACAGAGACTAGCTGTGACCTGTTCCAGCTAAACTGTCAAACTCTTTGCCTTTGAGCAGAGAAGAACCCAGACGAGGCTTTGCCGAAGGGCAGAATCTCATTCACTGAGGTAGACTGCCCCTGAACCTGTTTATACGGGTTCAAAAAGGGAATATTTTTGGCTGAGCCTTTGGGCTCGGAGAACCCACATTAAACCGTCCTTGTGCCACATGCAACAATCATAGTGGGGGTAGCTAAATATACTAGCTGGGATCTGTTCCAGCTAGACAGTCGAACTCTCTGCCTTCGAGCAGAGTGGAACCCGAACGAGGCTCTGCCGAAGGGCAGAGTCTCATTTGGGGAAGTTGACTGACCCTGAACCCGTTTATGCGGGTTCAAAAAGGGAATATTTTTGGCTGAACCTATGGGCTCGGGGAATCCACGTTAAACCGGCCTTGTGCCACATGCAACCCTCGTGGGTGTGTAGCTAAATATACTAACTGGGATCGGTTGAGTATGACTCAGACTTACGCGAGAACTACTGACCTTGCAATAGTATCACTCACTACTGGATTGACTAGCGATGACCTTGTGCATAACTGTTACTTTTATTCTTATTCTACTTATTTTATCCACCTTGTTTTTCAAGTATATATTTCTATTACCACGGAATATAACATAAGGGAAAATAAGTGTTAGAAATTAAAATAATAAAAATCATATTCTGTTAATATTTTTGTATGTACATTTGTTTTGTTGATACACTGTATTTTATTTTAAAAATTTATCCAAGTTTAAAACTTTTAGCAGACATGTTTTCGTCTGCTATTTCAATGATTTTTTGTTATCACAGACATGTATTATCACCTGCTTTAGTAATGATTTTTTATATACTAGCAGGAAAAGGAAAGAAAAGGTAACTGATCTGTTTATTTTGCCTATATAGGATTTCTCCTGCGTGTACAGCTTGTTTGAGTTTAGCTATGCCTTGGAGATGCTCATAAGAGAGCGAGTTCGTGACTTTTTGGCAATTTTTTCACCTGGGGCCTTTCAACTGTACCTTTAGACATAAGGGAGAGTGACATCATCATTTCTTCTTCCTTCAACTCAAGAAATTTCATCATTAGCGGCAGAGAGGAGTCATCAATGTTTCCATGACAACTGTCAAACAAAGAACAGAGTGAAAGATTTCTCCATGTCGATATTTTGACAACTGTAGATGTTTTGTGAAGAAAGCCATTTTCACTTTTGAAGGCAACTTCTTGTTTCAGCCCAAATTATTCATTTTTACATATCCAGCAGAGTAAGCTGAGATTTTAAAGGGTTAAATTTAAAACTCATTATTAAGACCATGAGTGATTGCATGAAACATTTAAAAAAAAAAAATCAACAGCTCTGGTGAAAAGAGCTGAGATATCTTTTTCAAGTAAATATAAAAAAAATTGTTTTATTTACATGTTTGATGTTTAATGGCTAGGAATAATCTCATAGCATTTAACCTCTTCCCTGACGTAGATGTGTATAAACATTTTTACCGAAAATGTCTTTTTCAGACAATGATGAATAAACACATCCAAGGTATGATGTTCAAAAACCAGCTACAGATATGGACTATTATAAGTATCCCATGAGTTTGCGTATTGTGTTGTCTTTGATGAGGCCCTTACTTGAGAAACGTTATTGTGATCTTTTTGATGGTAAAACTGACCCATCATTTACAATTATATCTCATATAATTTGCAGACGGAATTTCAGGTGTGAAAGGGGTTCTTGTCATTTGTGCCTTTTATTTCCTTCATTGTCTATTTAAATTATTAACTTTCATATCAGACTTGTGGTCACTTGTCCCGAATGGGAGGAATTTCTCAATAATACAATTTCAAGCTGTAACCCTTTATTATTGTTTCTAGTATTATCATCCTGTAAACATTCAAGATTGCTGGTGTCAAATTCCAATTTTTTTCAGGATATATGTCTTTGGCCAGCAATGAAACCAGCAGCAGAGATTAACTCTTGACTACTACAATACGATAATTCATGGAATATTTATCACATGAGTGTATTTCACTCGACCACATGTGCATGTTGATTTTCTCCCACCAGTCTGTCTCATTCAACTACATATGCCTATCGATTCTTTCCACGCGTCTATCTCAACTACTGTCTTGTGTTACACTTCAAATGAACTCTCAGTCTCTCTTGACTGATATACAATACCCCAGAATGAGCAAATGGTTGATTACAAGAAATAAAAAAAAGAGTCTTTCATATATTCCAATCCTGTCTTATCTCCATTTTTGTTGTTTTCTATGTTTTTTCATGTTGCTTTTATATCTGCAACAAAATCCATTAGAATTTGAGTTTCTGAATACTAGAATGAAAGACCGTGTAGCCCCTACATTAAAAAACGATCTTGTGTCATATTTTGTTCTTTTATGGATGATATAAACCCAATGCATAGGGTCACTGTTGTAGCATACCTATGGACGATAATGGGCATGTCCCCATTCCCATAAATACAGTAGTAAATACTGTATGCAGTTGGAGATCTATCCCCAGCTGTGCTGGTAAAACTCTCTGTCTCTAGGGAGAGAGGATCCCCAGATGAGGTTATGTCAAGTCTTGTCTCGAGAAACAGATACCTGACCCTGTTTTATACTGGGTCTATGGGGAATTTTTTGGCCAAGCCTATGGGCTCAGATACCACACATTAAATTCGGCCTTGTGCCACATCTGACCATGTGGGGTGGTTGGTAGATATCCTGCAGTTGGAGATTCATTGTGGAGTTCACTTGACTCACTTCTAGCAGTTGGCTACTTCTATGCACCGCTGGCAAACTTTATATGCGTTGTTCTTGTCCAAAGTATTATCAATCATTACCAACTTTTATTTGATTATCCTATTCAGTAACCTTCCATAGGTTACAACAGTCACAAAGATAGCCTTGCTGTGGATTAATATTTAACAAGCTATTCTAGTAAATTGTTACTATAAATAAGTTCAATTGCCACTGGATGACTCCCAACTTAGTAAATGTCTGTAAGATTTCAAGATGGCTGCCTGCTAGAAAGTAATCATTGTCTTACTGATGAGTGCAAGTGTTCAGTCCTCATTTGGTATATCACGATTTGTAGCTTTGTGTCTGAGTAGTCAGTACCTATTTAATATTTCGAGAAGCATGTCTTCTGTTGTGGAAGGATTTACAAAGTTCACATCAGAGACTGCACTAGAGTACATCAAGAAGTCTTTAGCCTAATGTTTGGACATGCATTTATTTTACACAACAAATATTTATTTTTCAACATAATCTCCTTCCTTGTTGATGCACCTAACATTTCCCTATTAATCATAGAGCTTAAGCATTATACACTGAACATTTCAGATCAAAATTCAACTAAGTGTGTCAGGCTATTGACATTGATTCCATTTTGAAGACTACTCTTGGGAGCATTATTTAGATTGTTTGGACTGTTATCTTCATCTTTATTGCCATATTCACTATTGCTATATTCATTATTATATGCTCCAGCCTTTTTCAAATGAATGTAAATTTTACTTTATCCACTGGGGTAGATTGTTCTAGTTCCACGTGGCATGCCTCTTCTGGAGGTCTCAGTTATTCTCTTTAACTTAACTCTCTAAGTTTCTTTTTGTTCACAACTGCAATAGCCAGGTATTGAACTCTCTGGGTCAAGTCACTTGAGGATACATGGTCCAGTGGACGAAATAAAGGGTTCTGTTCAAAATTTCAATCACCTGAAGAAGGCACCTAACATTTCCCTATTAATCATAGAGCTTAAGCATTATACACTGAACTTTTCAGATCAAAATTCAACTAAGTGTGTCAGGCTATTGATATTGATCCCATTTTGAAGACTACTCTTGGGAGCATTATTTAGATTGTTCGGACTGTTGTCTTCATCTCTATTGCCATATTCACTATTGCTATATTTATTATTATATGCTCCAGCCTTCTTCAAATGATTGTAATTTTGAACTGAACCTTTTACTTTATCCACTGGGATAGATTGTTCTAGTTCCACGTGCCATGCCTCTTCTGGAGGTCTCAGTTATCCCCTTTAACTCAACTCTCTAAGTTTTTTTTTGTTCACCACTGCAATAGCCAGGTATTGAACTCTCTGGGTCAAGTCACTTGAGGATACATGGCCCAGTGGATGAAATAAAGGGTTCTGTTCAAAATTTCAATCACCTGAAGAAGGCCGGAGCATATTATGGCCAAAACATTGTGAATATGGCAACAGTCTGAACAATGTAAATAATGTAAATAATTACAGATTTATAGACAGATAATCTTGGGAGCCAAATAAAAGTGTAGGATTTGTAATAAATGGAGGTGGATAAGAAAATGTGATAAACAAGGGTGGTGGTTGTTGGGGTTGGAAAAATCAGAAAATTTAATTTTTTTTCTTTTTTTTTTACAGTAAGCTTCACTCTGTATAAGGCCCAAGGGCCACTCGAGGTAGAGGATTATGTTAAGGCATAGTTTATATGGACAGGAAGGGAAGATAATGGTTAGCTCTAGACTTGAAAAGATTAAGATTGTAGTGATCAGGGAAACATTCTCTTGGAAATCTTTTCTTGCTGATGGAATACGGAGAGAATGTGGGTGGTTTGCTACTATGTAAGCGGCATGACGTGTCCTAGCTGTGAAGGTCGGACCTGGCGGAACCAAGGAATGTAGTTTGTTCGAACACTTTCCATGGAAGTAGCAGCAGTGAGAGAGAGGTTGGAGGGTGAAAAATGAATTGCAGTACTAGATTGGCAGATAGGTTTCATCATTTTATAATTGAAATTGCTAGATGTAACCATAAGTTCTATGTTAAAAATTTATTCTCTCCCACTTCTCACTTATGGAATTTCTTTCCAGCTTCTTATTTTCAGCCAAATCTCATCTTCAAAAATTTAATTGTAATGTCAATCATTATCTATTGTCTTCCTGATTCTTCTTCTTTTATTGTTCTTACTCATTATTAATGTTTTTCTTAATCTTATTCTCTCATACTGAGTAACCACTTATGTCTTAGTGGCTTTACTACCTTGCTTGAGGTGAAATGATTAAAAAATGTCTTGTCTATGTTACAATGTAAATAAATGTCCATGAAAAAATCAATGAAAGTGAATGTGGGTGTCTTAATAAACTTGGTTGAGGTGGGAAAAAAAATCAAAAAGTTAACAAATGTCAAGTTTGAGAAGACGTTTATTTTGCACACATGCATAGTATAATGAGTTAGAAATGTAACTGTTTTAGTTTCATAATTTTTATTTTTTACTAAATATTTAAATTTTCAGTTTGAAGTTAAGAAAACATTTTTAAAAAATAAAAAAAAAATAAAAAAATAGATTATGACATTTAATATGTAAATGTTATATTAAATATTATATTATATTATATTAAATTATATATGTAAATTAATATTTAATATATAAATATGTTAAAAAAAGTTTTTAAAAAATGTTAAAAAATTCATGAAATGAGAATGGTTAATGAATGGTTCATTGGTTGCTGATATGTCCCGGAAAGGGATATATTTGTTTGAAGTAGCTAAGTGGTTTTGGCTACTGTAACCAGGTAGGACAATCTAGCAGGTAGCCGTAATGGACAGGTACTTATCGTAGTCATAGGCAATATGCGTAGGCAATAGGTGTAGGCAATTGGTGTAGACAATAGGTGTAGACCATCTACCTCCACATCAGTCTGTATTTATGGCTGACACCAGCCAATCATATTACTGTGAGGGGGAACCCAGGTGTATGCTTATTCATTACATCAGTTTCCTTTATGAAAGACAGAATTGTTAGAATGACATGTTAAATCCTTTATAGTATTTCTAGGGCAGGCAATGAGGTATATTTGGCAGTGCCAGCCTCCTTTTCCAGATGATACTGAGTTATATGATATTGGTATAAGGGAAGAATAACTAATGCTTCTACCCACCATTTCTGTTTGCTGGAATCAAAATGTTTGAAAGACAGAGTGCAGAGAAAAGTGGATTCATATATTTCCAAAAGGCATTAATACTAAATGATAATGTGTAATCTCAAACAGAATTTAAAAACAGATTGCCAAATATGTTTCCATGGCACTTATAAAGAATAGCATAATTATGTGAACTGTTCAGCATATCAAATTTTAAGACAAAGGGTTATTTTCTGATTTCATTAATAGCTACACATCTACAGAAGGTCCTCAGTTTATGTCAGTGTTTTGTGGTTACAATACCCTCTCCCATAATATAATACGGCATCATACTATATGAAGAAAACGGTGTTGTTTCTTCAGCAGTTGTACACCACATTGGATTGGGATACATGTGCTATCTCTCGCTTGTACCATTTTTAAAAAAAAACTTTTTGTCCTTCATTATGGCTCCCAAGTGTAAGGCAGACTCATGGGTGCTTATATAGGTGAGTTCTTACCTATGTCAAAAATCAGGTTTGTTGAATTGTAGGAACAGATCTCTGACATAAATTGAGGATTTCCTGTATTAGCATTGTGGTTCTGCTGAGAATTCCATGAACAGAACATGTGAGCAACAAGGAAGTTTTACGGAAAACAGGAACTATGAGAAGACTTATACTTACAATCTGAAAGAGTTAGTTGAAATTTATAGGAGACACAATGAGGAAAGAAGGTCTGGAGAATCTAGCATTCACAAGATATACTGAAGGCAGGAGAAGCAAACTTAATGATTGAGTGAATGGATGGCAGAACAAGGATGAAGAGAGATGGTAAAGACTGACTAATATGTACCTCTTTGATTCTGGTGCAAAACCTGACAATTTTTTTTAATCATTTCACCCGAAGCCACTATGATGCAGTGGAGTAACTGGGTGTGAAAGAATATAAAAAAAAATCATAAAAAAAAAAAATAATTAATCAAAATCAAAAAAAATCATTAAAAAAAGATCATTAGAAAAATTATTAAAGAGAGAGAACAGGATTTAAGAAGACAAAAGATAATGATTGACATTTCATTTAAATTTTTGAAGATCAAAGTTGACTGGGAAATAAGAAGCTGACAGAGAGTCCCACAAGTGAGAAGTAGAATAGAAAAAAAAACTTTTAGAATAGAACTTATGATTACATCTAACCAATCTAGTTCTGCGTTTGAATTCATAAGGTCAAGATCATCAGAACAATTATCATGAAAGTATTTATAGAAAATGCATTGGGAAACTACATTATGGTGGTGGGAAAGTGACTGAAGCTGAGATTCCAGGTTAGGGTCAATGACATTGCAAATTCTTCTTTGGATTTTATCAAGGATCTCTAAATATATAACAGGATCACCAGACCATATGTGTTAGAAATATTCTCAACATGGACGAATGGTAGATTCATAAATATGCAAGATAGATTTGGGTGAGAAAAACTGTCTAGCAGAACAGAGTGAAACAACTTTCATACCAGCAGACCTAGAAATATTTACCTTTTTGACTCTCATTTAAACCAAACCTTTGTTTACTTACCTATTAATTATGATTTTTGTCCTGTGAGACATATCTTCTACATCCAACAAGGATTTACATCTCATTAAATTAACCAACTTATCCTTTTCCATTTGGCAGTGCTAACTACAGATGATTGTTCAGTTCTCAAAAAAAAAAGTACAGAGTTTACTTGATTTACTTTGATCAAATAAGACTTAAAATTGACAAGAAAGAAGTTGAGATGAAAGGGGGAGGAGTAATCTGAAAAGGAGGAAAGGATGGATGCTTTTGATGGCGAAAGCAAACACAGTAAAGAAAGAAACTATGAAGGATAGCATGCACAAATCTAACATGGAGTCACAAGATCAGAATGAAGATGAGTTCAGACCTAGCTCTGAAATAAAAAGAAATAGGCAGAGAGAGAGAGAGAGAGAGAGAGAGAGAGAGAGAGAGAGAGAGAGAGAGAGAGAGATACTATAGTATATATGTATGATAGATCAATGAAGGACATAAAACCTCTTTGTATCTGGGAGCTGTAGTGAGATATGTAAAAAAGGACTTGGCCTATTTTGCATAAAGTCAAGCAACTACAAATATGTCAGTCATCACTCAGCACAAAAGGAATTACTTCTATGTCACAGACAGGAAGTTAGCACAACAGGAGGATTGGTCAGTTCTCATATGGTAAAACTCTATACGTTTATTGGATTGGTAGTAGAAGTACTGCAACTAAATTTGGTTTTCAAATTTTCCTTGACTTGACTTTTCTGTAATCGGAAATTCTTAAGTTAAAAATAAATAAATGGGTGGTTGAGAAAAGATGGTGGAATATTATAGCCATGTCTACTGTACTGGTTTCTACAGACAATAAATACAAAAATCACCTGGCTTATCTTGAATATCTATCAGGATGGTTTCAGCTTGGGATAACAGCCCAGTATGTTCATTCCAATCTGCAGTGGTACGACAACAAAAATATCCCCCTCCCCAAATTTATAAACAAAACATACAGACATATAACGGGATTTTTTCCTAGTCAAAAAGATTGGTCACTTCTCGGTCTCATCTCACTTAGTTATGGTCACACTATTTACATTGTTTGGACTGTTGTCCTCACTTTCGTTGCCATATTCACAATGTTTTGGCCATTGTACACTCCGGCCTTCTTCAGGTGATTGGAATTTGCTTCCAGATGTCTCATAATCGGTTATCTGCCTTTAACTGAACACTCCAAGTTTTTGTCCTCAAAGACACATGGCTCAGTGAATAAAAGTGTTGGTTGAATCCAATGACTTGACTCAAAGAGTTGTGAGTTCAATACCTGGCTACAGCTGACGTGAACAAAAACTTGAAATATAGGCAGATATTAGTTCTGTTCTATCTTGTCTTGAAGTCAGAATGCTGTGATCACTTGTCTGTATCCCTTTTATGTGTCAACACCATTCTTAGATTGTGAACTTTTTGCTTTAATACTGTTGTTTTGCCTTGCTTTTGTTTGCTCAATATTATTTTTGCCCTGTTCTTTTCTTTCTCTTGTTATCGTTTATTGCAAACTTTGTTAATTCTATTTGTTGGACATTACTCTCAATTACATTTAATCATGACCAATTACCCTACAATCCCAACCAATCACATCCTACATTCTTCCCAATTTTGTTTGGTTAATTCCATGTCTAGCTCCAGTATTTCTATTCTGCAATTTCATTGGTTCAGGTCTCTCTCCCTAACATCATCTAAGCAGGACCATACTAGTTATATAATCAGGCAACTCTTTTTCAGGAAATTAATAAGTTATGGTGAAAATTATAATTTTCCAGTATTATTGTTTATACTGTATTACATACAATTCATATCATTATGAAGGTCAGCTGAAAAGTTCATAGGCTGACCAAGATTCTTTCATGGAATGTGACCAAATGAAGTTTATTTTTCAACATAGTCCCCCTTGCGGTCCACACACTACTTCCATCGTGTTGCAATGCTTACATCCCATTGAAGAAGTTTTCATTCTGTTTGTCAAAATGTCATCAACAGCAGATATGACATCATCATCACTGCAATACTGGTTCCCAGTCAAGTGTTTTTTCATGTTGGGGAACAGATGATAGTCAGATGGGGCCAAATCAGGAGAATAAGGAGGGTAATCAACCAGTTCAAAGCCACAGTTACGCACGACAGCCATTGAAATCAAGGACTTGTGTGCAGGAGCATTGTCCTAATGAGTCAATATCACTTTTATCAGTTTTCCAGGGTGTTTGGTGTTGATAGCCTTTCATAAATACTTCAACAAGTTAGCATAGTACTCTCCATTGATGGTGTGGCCCTTTTCAAGATAGCTAATAAACACAATGCTTTTTGTATCCCAAAAAACTGAGGTCATCACTTTCTTGACAGATGAAACAAGCTTGGTCATCTTTGAAGCTAGTAAGGAATGGTGTTTCTACTATGATTTTCATGTGATGTGATCAGCTTGATGCACTTTTGATCGAGGGTCAGAAGACGTGGCACTCACTGAGCAGAAACCTTCATCATGCCAAGTTCATTGTACAGAATATTCTCAACTCTCTTATGGGATATGCTAATAATATTGGAGATTTAATTTATCACCAATTGCCAGCCATCCATAACCATGTGGTGAGCATGAACAATGTTTTCCTTGGTGGTGGCAGTTGCAGAATATCTAGATCTTGTATTGGTTTTAAGACTCTTCTTATCCCTCCTAAATTCAGCTGCCCACTTTTGCACTGTTGATAAAGCTGGAGCATCATTTCCTAATTTAGGAACCACGTCAGTATGAATGTCTTTAGAGCCTAAACTTTTTTTCTTCAGTACTTGATAACACCATGACGCCAAATTTTGTCCATAAAAAAAAAAGAAGCCATTATGAGTTACTTTTGAAGTCTTCTTTGAACAGTCAGCTATCAGTTTACCTGGAAAGAAATGATGCGTTTATTTTTAAGAAGAGTTGAAATTAATGCACTGCTATAGCATTAATCCTTCATAGTCAGGCTATGATTTTTCAGCTCACCCTTCTAAATGAAGCTCTGACATCTAGTGGTAAACAAGTGAGATGGCCTGCTTAAAAAAAAACAAAAACAAAAAAAAACTAACTTCAGCAGACCATAATGAATATTTCCCCACTCATTCTTGAGTAAAGGTAAACTTGATCTTTCTTTCACATCATTTTAGAGAAGACAACCGAATGAAGTATGTCGGCAGTCAGCTTCTAGCATAAATCCTTCATAGTCAGCCTCTGATTTTTCAGCTCACCCTTGTAAATGTTGCTCTGACATCAAGTGGTAAACAAGTGAGATGGCCTGATTAAAAACAAAAAACAAAAAAAAAACTAACTTCAGCAGACCATAATGAATATTTCCCTACTCATTCTCATGCTAGGTAAACTTGATCTTTCTTTCACGTCATTTTAGAGAAGACAACCGAATGAAGTATGTCGGCAGTCAGCTTCTAGCATTAATCCTTCCTAGTCAGCCTATGCACTTTTGAACTTCCCTCTATAAACTGGGGTTTTTGATGAAATACCTTCTCAAAGTGTGGAAATTAATTACCAGTGAACATGTAATCACAATGTAGCCACTGTTTGGGTTTATCTGTCTTCATTTATCATATGACCCCCAAATTATTTTCATTTACCTGTCGGTTTTTCCCTTAAGTCTAAATGCCTTTTCCAAATTGGACATATTTTTCAACAAATTAAATAAACACATGAATCTTTCAAACTCTTTATGTGTAAACAACTGATCTCTCTCTCTCTCTCTCTCTCTCTCTTTTCCCAGAATTCCACAGGGTAGACATATCCATCAAATATTATCTTTTGACTCCTCAGACAGAAAAACTTCTTATATACACATAAATCTTATTTCCTTTCTCACCAATCCTTGGTTCTATTCTATTCCCAAAATTTAATTTTCTCCTCTTCTTTCAAAACTTAATTCAATATAAAGAATTTTATTTTATACAAACCAGTTAACATTGGGGTATTTCTGTTTTACTTGTAAAATCCAAATTATCTACAAAGTGCAATGGGTAAATTGTCACCATTTTATATTTTTAATTTTGTGCATGCATATCATTTGTTTTAGATTTTGTCGACTGCAGTTGGGCATCATCTGTGAGAAAAAGAGCACCATGACGCAATTCACTCTGCCAGAAATTTGAAAACAGCATGCTGTACTGCTTGGCATTTGCACCAGAAGTTCCAATACAAACATTTCAGAGTATTTGGGTGTCAATCTGAGGACAGTACAGAGGATTCAGAAAGAGTTGAATGAGTCTAATGGTGATTACGAAGGTACAGCAGCTCAGAAAACTCACTCTGATCATTCTGATATGAAAAGAACTCCCGAATTTGTTGGTGAGGGCCTCACTCAACAATGAGGCCTATATCAAGTACCTTGAGAAAGTAGTGCTGCCCTGGGTCAAGAGGGTGGCTGCTGGAAGACCAGATGACTGGAAACAGGACTCTGCACCATGCCACACAAACAGAAGAACCCTGTCATGGTTGTCAGATAATTTCTACAACCACATCACCCCTTACATCTGGCCACCTAACACCCCCAAACTGCACCCCGCTTGATTATTATGTGTAGGACACAGTTGAGTAGGAGACAAACAACACTCCTTGTAACACCAAAGATGAACTGAAGGCAAGGATTATGGCAGCAGTCATCAACTTATACAAGGAGACTGTCCAGAAGAGTTGCAGGAGATTCCAAAGTCATCTGGAGGCCGTGGTCGAAGCCAATGATGATTTTACTGAATAGATTTACTCTTTAGTATTTCAAGATATTTTTGTGTAATTTTGGTAAATATATCTTTTGAAATGAGATATCAGTGTTATTTTCATTTTTGTATAATTTATACGACAATTTATCCATCGCACCCTATATATGGTCCTCACAAACTTTTTGCATTACACTTGCAAGGCTAATGTTATTCTGACTGACACCTAATTATAGTTTTTTCACTTGCATGTAAAATCCATAATAGTAACAGTATCACAGGTTTTATTATGAATGGCAAGATTGTGTTGCTATGTGTAAAAAAATTGTTTACTTGCCGAGAAAAATCAACATTTGAAAAATCTGACATTTTATCCAAGTTTGAACACCAACCACTGGCACCAATAAAGAAACAAGTCAGCCAGTCAGTATGCATATGTCCTTTGTTTGTTTGTTTGTTTCTATCTATCTATCTATCTATCTATCTTTCTATCTATCTATCTATCTAATTTTTCCTTCTTTCTTTAATCCCTCTCTGTTTAAAAGCTCCCTCTATCTAGTACTGTTCAATCTATTCATTTCTCTCTATCTTGCTCCCTCTCTCTAGCACTAAATTTCAATCTATTCATTTCTCTCTCTCTCTAGTAATAAGTTCAAATCTATGTCTATCTATATTTCTATCTATCTCTGTTTACTTCTCCCTCTCTATCTAATACTGTTCAAATCTATCTATCTATCTATCTATCTATCTATCTATCTATCTATCATTCCAATTGTTCCTTCTATCTTGCTATCTATCTAGCTATACTGAATTCAATATATTTTTATCTATTTCTTTCTCTCTAGCACTAAATTTCAATCTATTCATTTCAATCTTTTAAAAGTTCAAAAATGTATTCATTTATTCTATCTATCTTCAAATCATTCTCCTCTCTATCTAATACTGTTCAAATCTATCTATCTATTAATCTATCTATCTATCTATCTATCTATCTATCTATCTATAAAATCCCTTTCCTTCTATCTTATATTTCTAGCATAGTACTGTTCAATTTCATTTCTTTATCTTCATCCCTCTTTCTAGCACTAAATTTCAATCTGTTCAAATTTTCTCTAGTAATAAGTTCAAATCTATCTATCTATCTATCTATCTATCTATCAATCTATCTATCTATCTATCTTTTTTAAAAAATAAAGTTCACTTAATACAAAGTTCAATAGCCACTCAAGGTAGAGGGTTATGGAATAAAAAGTGTGTGATATGAAAGTAAAAAGGGGTGGGTGGGGAGTGATGATAGGTAATGATTGATCCTAGAATTAAAGAGGTTAAGATTGTAGCATTTGTGGAAGCATCCATGTGAGATTCTGTTCCATAAAGTAGTGCTTGGCTTTGAGTAAAACATCCTTTTTACCAAATGATTTTGTAGGGAAGGAGGGAGATTTAACCCTGTTGACACAGCGAGGTACGTCTTAGCTGCAAAACTGAACTGGTACCACTAATGAATGGAGCTAATCTGAACATTATAATGAACAAATCTGTCAGGTAGAAAATAATTTGTCCCGCACAAAGTCATATAAACAATTTTGAACTCTCACGGTAGGAATGTGAGAGTTGGGTGGTACCAGCCAGTATTTTTTTAAGCATTTCACCCCAAGTAAGGTGGGAGTACCACTAGCAAACAAAGGGTGACAGAGAGTGTAAGTAAGAGAAAAGAAGGGGTGTTTGTGGAAAGGATAAAGAGAAGGACGGGGATCAAGATCAAATCATCAGAAGATGTCGATTGACGTTACATTTAAATTTTTGAAGATTATAGTTATCAGGGAAGCAAATAAGAAGGGAGTTCCACTGTTAGAAAGTGTGAGAGAAGAAGCTGTTGGAGTAGAAGAGGCAAAGTTACATTTAAGTTTTTTTTCGACAGTAAAAGGGTGGGACCAAGATGAAACCTAGTAGCATTACTTAAAGAAAATGCAGTCGGGGCACCAGTGAAAATTGCTAAATTGGAGCAGATGTCATAAAAATATTTGTAGATAGGTAGACCTGGCATCTCATAGATAGAGTCACTAGAAAATAAAACGTGATGTGGCTTCCTCTGTTTTTTTGTTGTAACCTAGGAAGGGTTACTGAATAAAGAATAACCAAAATAGAGGTTGGAATTGAAATTTTAATCAGAATATATCTTTGGAAAATTTTTTCTTGCTGAGAGAATGTAGGTGGTTTGACTTATATATTTATTTTGGCATGCCAAGTATCATTAGCTGTGAAGGTAATGGACCTGGATTTCAAGGAATACAAACTGCCAGTGGCATAAAAGTAGTCAAAACCACTGCTAGTGGTGGACTATTTAGACACATATTGCCACAACTTACAGAAAAAAATTCCAAACAATAAAAACCTTGTTTGGTTTTTTCCATTAATGATTTTTTTATTTCACGTTTTAAGCTTTGTTCTACATTTGAAAACACACACAATATATATGTGGAAATGATCAAAAAATGCAAGAAAGCTTAATTACATAAGGGGTTTTATATGGGTGATTTTTGGCATTTTCTATAATGTTTACCTTGTACAATACCCAAGAGCCACTCTAGGTTGAGGTTTACAGAGTAACAGGCACAGTTTATGCATATATGTGAGGAATATAACAGTTAACCTTAGGCCTAAACAGGTTAAGATTGTAGTGATCGAGGAAGCATCCTCTTGGGAGTCAGTTCACCAAAGCAGTGGTTCGTGTGAAGGACCTGTAGAATATGAAAGGAATGAGGGTGGTTTCTTACATTGCGTGTGGTATGGCAGGTGTTAACTGTGAAGGTTAGTATTTGTGGATCTAAGGAATGTAGTTTTTTCTGAACAATTTTCATGGAAATAGTGACAGAGCAGTGTGAGGATTGAGACATTTTGTCTCTGAGAATGGGTTGTAGGGTGGAAAATAATTCATCACCCTAAAGGACATGGAAATGCTTTTGGACTTTACTGGAAAGTGAAGACTGTGCAGCTCCTGACCATATATAGCAGCAGTACTTGATTTTCAGCCTGATCTGGTAGAGGAGAGCAGGAGGAGTCAGGTACTTACTGGAGCAGTAAAGGGACCCAAACATTTTTCAAGTATCTTTAGTGATGCATACAAGTTCCATTTGAGGTCTGGCTTGAGTTTAAGTCCCAATAGGCGCTCAAGGCAGAAGGACTCCCTGAGAGAATACTTGTTCATATAAATTAAAAAAAAAAAACAAATTAGAAATTACTCTTCTTTTCATTTTAATCAATCTTTAAATTATCTCCAAATTTAATCTGGGATTTTGTTTTGCGACTTTTAAAATAAAACCCCCCTTATTTAAAAGCTTTTTTAAAACTAAATCTCTTTCATGGTCTTTTACTTTGCTTAATCCTAAACTAAAGCTGATAAATGTTGGTGGAAATTGAAAAGAAACATTTCTCTTTAGTGCCAAGTGATCCGTTTTCAAATCCAGATAGAAGTCAGGATTTTAAATTCTAATATTCAGTGCAGATTGGCGAAAACGAAATCTCTTTTTTAATCCTCATTTTCAGACAAAGTCGTAAACAGTGTTGTTTATTATAACAAGGGAAATAACTCTTGATTCAAATACTGTGCAATCGTCGGGAATTAAAGAAATCTTTGCAAGGACCTTAATAGAAACAATTGATAAGCTGCAGAAGATAAAGCCATCATCAATCAAGGCCTTAAAATATACTGCGCAAAACACGACTGGGAGGTTGAGTGTCGGGCAGTGCTTTTGTGACCCTCACTATCTTATCAAAAACATGTTTTTCTACCTACATACATTTATATACATTATAAATTAAAATAAAACAAAATTGACTGATTATTAAAATATGTAAAGATTTTCGCCAAAGGATTTTGAAAGTCTTTTTTCATCCAAATCTGTGAATTTATTTTGCTCATGCTAAATATCCCCCCACCCAAAAAAAAACTCTATATAAAATTCACTATTTTTCATCCATAATTTGTTGAATGTGTTAAATTATTCAACTTTTTAACAAAAAAAAAAAATTTTGATTTAAAATTACTATAAAAAAAAATAAAACAAAACAATTTTACATTTTTTATGCCCAGAAAAGAAAAAAATACCCAAACACGATAAAAATTAAATAAAAAACTTAATTGCATTATCTTTTCAGTTGTCTTATGAATCCAACTGTTAGCAGAAGCAGTTTCAGCTTACCATCAGCTGCAGCTTCAGCCACCTAGCCATTCTCTAGCTTCAGCCAACCAGCAATGAAACTCATTTTTTTATGATAACACTTTTGGACAACTACAAGTTCTTTTCAGGATAAAACTCTTCAATGCATTTCTCTCCATCTACAGAACATGCAGAAATATTTTTTGCCTATTGCATTTTGTCAATGTATTTTCTTTAACAAAAATAAACTTGACAATATGTTTTTTTTTTTTACTCAAGTCTTCGTTTTGTTTGTCTTCTGTCATTCAATATCTGTTTGTGAGCCAATATATGACCCGCAAAAAAACAAAAAATAAACAGTTTGCTTCAATGTGCTTTACTGTTTGGCCATGAAGAATATAACAGCAAAGAGAAGTTCTATTTTCCCTTTAAATTTTCTTTGTTAGGATTTCACAAATGCACAGGCCAATAGATGTAATACACTATTTTTTATAAATAAAATATGGTATCTATTTAAAATATGAAGTATCCACTATGGTAACGTTTGAATTAACACACATAATAATAATAATATATATATATATATATATATATATATATATATATATATATATATATATATATATATATATATATATATATATATATATATATAGATAGATAATATTAGTGGTAAATATACACATACATATGCAATCATATATCTAAAATATATAAATATATATACATACATACATATATATATTAGACATCCGAGAATATTAATATTTTTCTCACTTAAACCGTCTTTGACTCCCCTCTTTAAAACTTCTCTCTGTTAAATTTGAATCCCCCCTTCATCTTTAGACCTTCCTGTTCTTCTCTCGTCTGTTACCCCTCCCTATAGCTTTCATTTACTCTAACATTTGTCCCACACTCTCATACATACACACTCACTAAATTTTATTTTTTATTCCCAGAGTTGTTTTTTTCTGTTTTCTTTTTAAATTTGTAGGTCTGATGAATTGGATTGTATTTATGATTCCAATGGAATAAATTATGACGATGGAATATTAGTGTTTAAGCCTTTTTTATTATATATATATATATATATATATATATATATATATATATATATATATATATATAAAATATAAAATACAAAATTACCATGACGATTAAAATTTTCGGCCTTACCAGTTGTTGAAAATAATTTTTCTTTTCAATCACTTAATTTTATTTGCCGATAATATTATTTTTTTCTCAAGATGTGTCGACATTAGATTTTCAAATGATTGAATGTTATAATTATTAAATTACACGACTTGTAGCATAAATTATAAGGAATATCAAGGGTAGATAAGTAGTATGTACTTCATAGCGTTTATTAAACATTGAGTCATTCAAGTATTCTCTCCCTTGGCTAACTTTTCACTCGCAAGAGACAAGTACCAAAGAAATCATGAATTTATTATTATTTTTTTTTTTGATAAAGTAATAATATTAATTAGATGTAATTTAATAGTTATCTTTCCATTTTTAAATAAAATGAGGATGTATCTTTAAATTATTGGATTAAAAAGCTATTTGTTTAATACAGTTTGTAGGAAATTCTGTAGTCCAGAATTTTTTAATTAATTTCTGAATGTCCGAATTGCAAACAAAGAATTAAAAAAAAAAAGAAAACATGCGTATGCCTGTAAAATAAATCATTTGTTTTTACAAATCTATGTACATAAATTCAAAAGAGTCAAAAAGGAGTAAAAATAATGTTTAGTTGAGTTGAAGTTTAGAAAAAAATTTTTTTTTAGTATTTGGTCTCTACAGTAAAAGAAAAGGTCTTTGTTTGAGGAAAGATATTGTCTGCGAAGATTCACTAACCGTCTGTGCTGTGTTGTTGGAGATGATTCGATTGAAGTCACCGACACATTAATTATTCTTTATAGGTTTACTATTATTAATATTACGATATGTTTTTCCTTTATAATGCAAATTATAGCAGCAACAAAGATAGTGCTACCCCGAAAAAATTTAACAAGAGTAATTCTGGAAGAAGGCAAGCTGTCTTTGTAATTAGAGTGCTCGATAGACCATGAGCAACAAATGAAATTATTCTATGAAACTCAGAGACCAAATCCGTAAACATTTTTTTTATGCATTATATATATATATATATATATATATATATATATGTGTGTGTGTGTGTGTGTGTGTGTGTGTGAGAGAGTGATAACGATATATATTTTTATATATCAAAAACAAAATTGTGAAATAATAATATTGTGAAAAAGTTTGTGAAATAATAATATTGTGAAAAAGCGGAAAAAGTTTTCTTGTGACGCGTTTTGTTCTTCAGGACATCATCGGACTACATTTATTATGTTGGTGCGACTAAATATGCGAACGAACAAGGGGTGCTGGGAATTTTCGAATTCTTTTAAAAAATTTTTTCTAGAATTAAATTTTTTTTTTTATATGTACTCGAATTCATTTAGAGTTTTTTCTTTTACTTCCCATCACTTTTGTTAGTAGGTATCCCATAATAAAAGATCTGCCAGGAATGGTGAAATGTTGTAAGAGTCAGGGAGCAAATTTGCTGATCACCTTGCGATCAAGGCACTCTCTAGAGTAGACATTTACATCGTAGTGAATTGTTTCTCCTTTGATCATAGTAGCGTTCTTAACGTCAAAATTGTAACCAGTCTCATTACGGTGAGCAACCATTGCATTTGACGTATTGTTTTGTAAATTGTCCATTTAGTGTTAATATAATTTATTATTTAAAATACTTGAGGTTTCTCCTATGTATTTTTGTAACAATTAGGCAATGGAGTAAATTCCTCTTGCATGTTTTAGCTTATTGTTTTGTTTAGTATTGACTGAGTCAGTTTGGTTTGGTTTGTTTTGTTTTACGGCATATCAACCTCAATGAGTTATTTAATGCTGATAAGATTTTTATTTCCAAAAATGTATTACTGGTAATAGTTTTTTTTCTTAAAAAATGTACTGCTGGTAATAATTTTTCCAAAAAAGTATTTCTGGTATTAAAATCTATTTTTATACTTTCATAGTGTCTTGACCCCAGTTTAGGGATTAACTATTTACACATAACTAGTACTCAAACAGGTGCTACCACCCCGGGTCAGGGTGGACCTGGGAACACTAGTAATTAAGAGGTAGTTCCACGCTCCTCAAAACCTCCTGATTAGAGGCATTGCTGTTGAACGTAGTTTATCGTCATACCCAGGACGGACTAAGTCAGTTATTGTTTTGGATGTAGTAGTAACAAATTTTATGTTGAGTTTAGATAGATTTGTCGGAGTTAACTCCTCCTTTAGTTCGTTAACCCTTTCACCAGGGGTCTCTCTTCCTTGGCTATAAATAGCCGCTGACCCTTCGCCTCTTTCTCTTTTTTTCCCCCTCAGGCCTTTGCGCCGACACCTTGAGGTAAATCTCTTTTTTTTCCTCAGGCTTCCAGCCTTACCACCTCAAAAATGTGAACGCTCACCAGAGATAGCGTTTCCCAAAATGCTGGGAACACGCTAAACACACACACACACACACACACACACACACACACACACACACACACACACACACACACACACAATCGCACATATATAATATTCACACACACTTTGTCCTTTTGTAACTGTTTCTATGTAACCTGTTATTAATATATATATTTGTATACATATATTATCGGTCTTGTGTTTTGTTTGTTTTCTTTGCATTCTTTGGACTTAATTAAAAGTTCAACTTTCTCGTGTAGTTGGACCAGCTAGCAGGAAAATCTGAACCCACATGTGTTTCTTCTACTTCTACTCAACAACATCACAGCCACGGTCCACTACAGATTCTTTTCGATTGTAGGTGTGTTAGAGTTAGTTGGTATGATAATATATATATTTTTTTTATTCATTGGGCTTTTCAGGAGGGGCCGTCTTTTTGTTTTGGAATAAAAATTCTTATCTACCCTTTAAAAAAACAACAAAAAAAAATCCTAAAATCCCCAGCACCTCTCGTTCGTGCGCATGTGTATTGTCACCAACATAACAAATATATAGTCCGATGAATTAATACAGGATGAAACGCGTCATAAGAAAAGTTTTTCCACTTTGTCATACATTTTCCCCAATATGTTATGACTTTGGAAAATCTGAACGAGTTAAATGTGCTTTAATTGACAAAAATAAAACCTTTATTGATTACTACGCTCTTCGTAGCTGAGTGGTTAAATAACGCCGGATCTAACGACGGATTCTGCTGCTCATTTTCTTTAATAAGATTTCTCGAATGTTCAGGCTGGTAGACGAAATATAATAATAAAATTGCCAGAATTAAAGAACGGAATATAGCTTCGATGTCCCTCATGCCACGAATGGGGGTCCATATAGATATTTATTATCTATTTACACATAAGCTTCGTTATTTACTTTATATTATGTAAACATTTTAACAGTATCCAGTTTCCGTTGTAATTTTAATAAAGTTTTATATTTGTCTAATGACTGTGCGTGCGTGTATATATATATATATATATATATATATATATATATATATATATATATATATATATGTGTGTGTGTGTGTGTGTGAAAAGTGTATATAAATATAAATAAATATAAGTATGTATAATTATTTATATATTATATGCGGTACTTATTAGAAAGCGCTCAATAATATCAGAGATATATATATATATATATATATATATATATATATATATATATATATATATATATATATATATATATATATATACTCCTTTGCGTATTTGTGAACGGCCAAAATTGATATTTATTTGTTCGTACCTGTTGACGTTCTGTAGAAAAAAATTTTTTTTGTTTATTGATATGCTCACTAAAATGAAATCAGTCCACACAAACTGTTTTTTTTTAATTTATAATAAGATTTTCCTGAAAGTCACCCAAAATTATTCAAATATAATCGACTTAATTAATTAAATATTCATAGAAGGTAGGACATGGCATGCTGAAAACTAAACCTTTCAACGAATGGGGCCCATTTAGAAATTTGTCATTTATTTATATATAAACTTCACTATTTACTACATAGTTTGTAAATATTTCAACAAATACCCAGTTTCCGTTATAATTTTAATTTTATTTCCTATTTTTCTAATGACTTTGTGGGCAGCCTTTACTTTTAAGTGTAAACTGTTCAATTTTAAAGGTATTCGAGAAAAAATATGAAAGCGATTTGCAAAATACGGGATTCCATTCCATTTTTCGGAATCATAATGTAACTAAACAGACAAATAAAATTTCAAGAATTATTTCTTACCTGTTGTATTACAGTCTTTGCAGACAAGTAATTCTTCAAATTGGCCATGCTTGTTTGCTTGGGCAGTTAATGAACATGTCACACATTTTTCTGGTTCAGATTTCAAGATGTCTTCAGTTTCAAATTCAGGACCTGGGGTCTTTTTGAATCGCTGGAAAAATAGGAACAACAAGAAAACTTTAGCATCATTTAATGGAATATGTCGCCTATTTTCAATGATAACACGGCATCTCAAACATTTGGACAGCAATTTAGCATTTCAGTAACATTTGCGGTAAACTTGGAACAAAAAGTCTAATCTCTACTATAAGAGATATGCCGACTGCCTATACGTTGTGCACAAGCTTCTTGTGACTTTGTATGTGCGTGTGTATGCATATGTCTGCATTGTGCATGAGGGACTTACATGTGCTTGTTCCATTTAATGCACACACACACACACACACACACACACACACACACACACACACACACACACACACACACACACACACACACACTGAGTTTGAAATAAAACATTTTACATCCCATTCAGACAACTCCTACTCTTGGCATTAAAATTATAAAGTTAGAGACAAAAAAAAGAATTAAAAAAAAAGAATAAAAAAAAAGAATAAAAAAGAATAAAAAAGAATAAAAAAAAGAATAAAAAAGAATAAAAAAAGAATAAAAAAGAATAAAAAAAGAATAAAAAAAGGATAAAGAAAAGAATAAAAAAGGAATTTTTTAAACCTTAAAAAATATAATTATATGATTTTATTGAACTTTTCAAAAATTATTTGATGATAAAAAATATTTTTTAAAAGTGTTTCAGATTTTATAAAAATGTTTTTAAGTCTGTCATTGAATTAATACATGTACACACTAAACACACACACAAAATTTGAATGAAATTGAAATGGAATGTTACAACGGCTAATTTCCTTTTCTATTTAGCAACAACTCCTAGGCAGCGGGAAAAGAGAATATTTTAGACATTTGCAATTTTACAGCTCTGCATATAAGAGCAAAAAATAACTGAAAATCACCTCAAATGAAAATATGTAAAATTACGTGGCCCTTTAAAATCATTTTTATGACGCCTTCTGTATTTAAACTGAATACATTGGGTTGGAAACAAAGTTTTCGTATATTGATATATATTGTTCTTGATAAAAGTTTATCAATATGTCTTAGGTAAATAGCAATAGAAAGGTTCAGATACCCGACATCATAAATCCGTGGTCATAATTCCAAGATCTATAAAACAGTTTTGCAAGTTCAATGTCATAAATTCCAAAGGTGTAAATCAAAAGGGTTAGAAATCCATCATAACAACTTGCTATCTTCAGCTACCTTCTTCACCTAGGAAGAGCCAAACAATCCTGTTGGCCAAAGTAGTTTCCTTTACTAGGGTACTAGCTTAAAAGATGGCACTTTGTGCGGAGTTTTAAGCTAGTTCCTGCGGATAGATGTTGAATCTCCGGCTCAAAACTCAAGGGACACCTGGTCTAGCTTAGAAAACAGCAATGATAATTTTGAAGTTTGAATTCCTCAATTCACCCCGTGGAACTTCAATAGCTCACTTTAACTCTTATAAGTCCAATTCCGGCCAAAAGATTTGGGCCGAAATTCCAATTCAGACCGAAAATTGAGTTCTTCAAGTCACAAACTCTGTGGAAATACACGAAACCTCTCACTTTAACTCTGATTCCTTGGCATTTGGAAGAAATAAAATTGATTTCCTCAATTCACAAAGTTTTGGAGATATTTTAAACTGAATTTAAAACAAAAGAGTTTAAATTCACAAAGTTTTTGTGTTACTTTAAAATCAATATAAATTAAAAACTTTTAAAACCACTCATTTTTCACAGTTATTTTAAAATTTGACTTTTTAACTGTTCCCTCCTTATCCGGACACAAATGCAAATGCTGGATGTTCAAGCACCAGATGAAGGGCAGATTTTCAATCCCGGGAATCATCCTGATTCCAAAAAAGAAATAAAATGTTTGTGTAAAGCGAGTGTGGCCACAGAGGGGCTTCAGACACATGGACAGACAAAATTTGCCGTTTATTGACTCAGATATCTTAGAAGAAATGTTGTGATTAATCGAGACTGGTAGGAAAATGCAAACAAATGTGGTACATCCAAGGATGTGTGGGTAATTCGTTAGTTATCAACATGGAAAGCGTAATCAGTGAGCCAAGTTTAAGGCTTGATTTTTTGAATGAGTCGTTTTTTACGGCTTATCAACACTTTTCAGGTTATTTAAATGCGGCACAAGTCCAAATTTAATGCGGCACAAGTCCAAATTTAATGTGGGGAAATCCGAGCCCGCGGGCTCGGTCAAAAATTGCCCGTAGACCCCGCATACGGACTACCTCCCCGGACGAGACTCTACCCTTTGGCATAGCCTCGTCCGGGTTCCTCTCTGCCTTTAGGCAGAGATTTCGACACGGCAAGAGCTTCCCAATATGCTTCCCAAGCTGCCAGCTTACGCTGCCAGCTTAGACAGCATATTGATCCCACTTACAATAGTGTCCATTGCATTTATGTTCATTAAAACATACCCATTAATGTTTATTGGTACGGTATTTAACAAACATTAAGGACCTATAGAAATTGGAAAATGTGACACCGAAATCCGAACTCGCATTGGACTAGAGAAAGATGACTTTTAAAAACTAAGCAAAGTGCTGAGAAACAAAAAAACTTTGTTCGAAACAATGAAAAGAATGATGAATTGCTTTGTGAAATCCATCCTTTTATATGGTAGAGAATGCTGGACAATCTCCACACAGATGAAGAGAAAACTGGAAATAACAGAAATATAGTTCTACAGGAGGATACTGAGAATACTATAGACGGAGCGAGTAAGTAGCGAGGAAACAAAAATGGAAACAAAAATAACACTTATGCTCAAAACCAGGAAGAGACATCTGAAATTTCTTGGACACATTTCTTGGACATCTGAAATTTCTTGGACACATTTCTTGGACTTCTGAAATTTTTTGACACAAAAGAGAACTTGGTAAACTTTACATATTGAGGGCAAGAGAGATAGGGAAGGCAGCGAGCCACCCACTTGACTAGTTTGTATGAATGGATGGCGGAACCGGGGTGGGAGTTTTAGCAAAGGGAGAAAAAACTGTTTAGGGCCGCAAAGGATAGGAAGTTTTGGAGAGCCATGATTTCTCATTTCCTGAAAGGACACGGTACATAGAAGAAGTGTAGCAACAGATGATAGAAAAATGTGATACAGAAATCCAAAGAGCGAAATGTGCCATCCAGAAACTAAGCAAAGTATTAAGAGACAGGAAAGTATTTTGCACACAAAGAAAAGAGTACTTAACTGCTATGTTATGACTATATGATAGTGAATACTATACTATCTTCTCACCTACGAAGAAATGACTTGAAACCACAGAGATGTAGTTTTTAGGTGAGTTATACTTTGAGTAAATAATTATAAACCACCTAACATTTATATATGCAAAAATACTCGTAAAAATGAGAAACAGCAAGACATGGAAACTACAAAACGAGTATTATTTATTATTTGATTGTTATATGGTGTTGGAGAAACGAGAGACAGTAATACTGAGTAAAATTAAGTTTGGGGTCAAATGTGAATATAAAAATATGGATCGGAATCCAACAGAATGATAAGATAAAGAAAAAGCAAAGTTTATACAGTCTTTCTCGTATGTTCTTTTTTTTTTTATTTTTTTTTTATAGATGTATGTAATGTATGTCCAGATAATTTAGTTGGAAAATACAAAAAATATCTGTTCATTTTCCCCTCGAATTTTTGTTGAGTGCTAAAAGATAGATGTTACTATTACACCCTGAAAAGGAAAAGGAACCAAATTTTTTGTTGGTGCACGTATTGACGACCTGTTCGTGTGAACTGCTTGTCCGATAGTGAGAATGTCATGTGTTTGTGTCTGTAGAGGAGAAAAGTGTGTCGATCGGTTTAGAATGAGTGAATTAATGATAGTTATAATTGTTATAATTATTTTTGACACAATAATTTTTATTTATTTTTTATGAACACGACACAGTCTAATTAACTTTTTATTTATGTATTTCTTAATGGGCACGACAAGTTATACCAACGAATGATAAAAATACCATGGGCAATACGTGGAAGTTTTAATAGAACAAGTAAGCTTACATTTACAATCGGAAAGAAAGAGTTGCCATTTCTAGGACACAAATAATGGAAGCGAATCAGAAGATATTAAAGGACAGAAAAGCAGAGCAAAGAGCGACAATGAATTATTGTGAATAAATAACAACAAAGACAAAGATGAATGGTAAAGGAACAAAAGCTACTGAAATCAACAAAGGACATGACCTTTTGGAGAATTATGATCACAATGACTTGATAGGGCTCAAAAAATACTTCAAATTCCATAGTTAAAGATATAAACAAGGGAGATAATTATATTTAAAATCTAGTAAGAGTTACCTCCCTTGCACATATGAGCACATACGTAATATCAGAACTAAATGCTGGAACTATTTTTCTTACTTAAGATGAATTAGTGAATATCTTGTTCATGTTTGGAAAATTACTTGAGTTTTGGTCATGATTTCATTATTCAAAATTTAAATTTCAATGAATTTGCAGGTTAAAACCGAATGATTCAATAAATATATATATATTTACTTTGACTCTGTAATGGTTTCAGATATTTTCAAGTTACGAAAAGCATTTACATTTCCAAGAATGAGGCACAGGGTCTAGTTTACTTTAAAGTGTGTGTGTGTGTGGGGGGGTCCCACGTCTGCATGAGACTAAAATAGTTCAAATATTAAAAATATATATGAATATAAAAATTATTAAGTCAAGAGAAAATATACAGAACTATATTTCTTTAACAGGATTATTTATAATTTATATTACAACAATAGACTCCCAAACTGGCGTGTTCATTATTATTATTTCACAGTTGAACGCTTAAACTTTAGTTTTCGGAAAGTTTTATCGAATATTTTTTGTTTTGCGTAGATAGATTTTCCAACATCGTCAAGTTATAAAAGGGACGTAAGTCAATAATAATGTCTAAATTAATTCCTGTAGATCCATAATGTAATTGAAAATATAATCTTTTTACCTTGCGAATTCAACAAAGAATAAAGACTGTTATTTATTGGTAACGGACGAAATTCGTTTCAGCATTTGTTTTGGATCTGACCATTACGAGTATGTGCCCAGATATACATGGGAGGTAACTCTTACTAATAAATATGTGAATGGGTTTGTTAGGATATTTACCCGAATGCCCGTTTGAATGGAATATGGCACAAGGCCAAGTTAAAGTGCGCATGAGACCAAAATAGTCCACTCCAACTCGGCACTCCCTCTTGTTGGGGATACCTCACGCAATATGTAATGACCCTAGCCGGCTACCGAGGAAGGAGTAATATTATTAGTCCTAACCTAATGAAATTTTACCACCTGCCGTAATGTAGCTCCTCTGTGTATTTTTCTATAAATAATTTCATGGTAATTGTTCTGAGGAACTTTTCTATATGGTTTTAGATTTTATTAATTTAAGCGCAGCAAGTTCTCATCATTTTACAGTTAAAATGGTTAGATGTAGGAGTTCTATGCTAACAGTTTCTTCTCTTGTACTCGCTTGTGGAACTCTCTTTCGGCTATTTGCTTTCTGGCCAACTTTGATCTTTAAAAATTTCAATGTCAATCGTTATCTTCTGTCTTCTTAATTTCTGTTCTTTTATTGTTCTCACTGCTTAATAAAGTTTTTCTTTTTCTTTCTTTTTTTTTTTCTTTTTTTTTTTTGAGCGTTTCGCCCCAAGCAAGGCGAGAAGCCACTAGGACGCAAGGGGTTACAGAAAATTTGGAGCAAGATCAGATAGGAGTGATAGAAGAAAGGATGAGGAGAAGGGTAGTGGATAGATCAAAGCAACTGGAGATGTCGATTGACATTACATTTGTATAACTGGAGATTATAGCTCTCAGGGAAACTGGAATAGGGAAGGGAGTTCCACAGGCGACAAGTGCGAGACATGAAGCTATTGGAGTAGAAGAGACGGCTACATTTAGGAGTTTCGACAGTGAAAGGATGAGAGCGGGATGCCAGCCTCATAGTGCGCTTGAACTCACGAAGTCTGGGAAACAGCGAATGCAGCTCCTCGGAGCAACTGCCATGAAAGTATTTGTAAAACAGACAGAGAGAGGCGACGACGCGTCTGAGAGAAAGTGACTGTAGATGAGATGCCAGAGCAGGGCCGATTATATTGCATATCTGCCTCTGGAGCCTATCAAGAACTCCGGGGCAAACAGAAGGGGCTCCAGACCATATATGGCAGCAATACTCCATGCAAGGGCGAATTGTTGATTTGTAGATCTGGAGGATCGATTCCGGCGAGAAAAATATCCTGGAGCGGCACAGGGAAACAACTTTCCTCTTATATTCTTTCACACTTTACGTCTTAGTGACTTTATTGCCTACTTAGGATGAAATGATTATAAAAATGTATTACCTGGAGAAGACGCGCTCATTGGAACTGGACTTTGCAAATCCATTACAATTAGTGTTTAAGTTTAGCTAAGTTTGTCTTCCGTTCGTTATTTAGAACTTTCTGACCTTATCCTTTATTTAGTTTGGAAAGTAAGAATTAATGTCATATTATATTTTTGTATCTACAGGAATTGAATTGAGAATTATTTTTTATATATTTTTTCTCGATTTTCTTTATTATAACTTCAGAGAATTGGCAACACTTATTTTCGTCTAGAATATTGGAAAACGTTCTTATTTTGATCAGCAGACATTAATTATAAATATATATAAATATAAAAATTACTACCCTAGAAAAAATATACAGAGGAACTATATTTCTCTAGCAGGATTATTTATAATTCATGACAGTGAATAGATACAGAAGAAAAACTGATTTTTATATTAAATACTCATTTTTCACCAAATAAGAAAGATATCAAGGGAGGCAATTCATAATAGCTTAATCAGGCAAAAACAGGCAAAAATGTACAACCGAGGGAAATATGCACTTTTGTCCTTAAAAACAAGTGTCGTCTGGAACAGTCACTTTGGTTGGAATTTTTCGATTTGTAAAATAAGTGTGCCGATTTAAATAAAGGTTCTGCGGGGACTTATTGATTTTTGGAGCAAAATATGGAAAGATAATAAGCGTGTGGTACCAAATAATCACTGTGCCGGAGACGGGGTGGGGGGAATGAAGGCAAGGGAAGAGAATAATTTAAATTGTAAAATCTAAGAGACTCTTTTCTTTGAAACAAAAACAACAAACAAAAAAACAAACAAAAAAACACACCAAAAAACAGCAACAAAAATAACGACAACAAAAGTCTATGATATAAAACAATGTAACTTTATGTATAGGTTACGCAGTCGATCTCCTCTTAGTAATAATATTTTTTATTGTTATAGTAAAACGTGGCATCATTCGGCGTCAATAAACGAACATTGGGATGGCCAAGGACGCAATCCAAAAGCTGGGCAGACTATTGCGAGACAGGATTATTTTTTTGGTAACGAAGAAAAGAATACTAAGCTGTTACGTGACATCTGTTCTTCTTTACGGCAGCGAATGTTGGACGATTTCCTCCTCCAAGATGAAGAAGAGACTCGAGGCGACGTAGATTTGATTCTACAGAAGGATGCTAAGTATATCATGGACCGAGCGTGTGAGCAACGATGAGGTCTTAGAGAGGATGCAAACAAGGAGAAGGCTTATACTTAACATCAGGAGGATGCATCTGAAGTTTCTGGGACACATAATGAGGAAGGAGGGCCTGGAAAGTCTGATACTCACGTGTCGAATAGAGGGAAAGAGAGACAAAGGAAAGCAACGCATGATATGCCTAGCAGCCTTAAGCAAGTGGATGACAGAACGTGGTCTGTGGGAGGAAGCAGAGGGAAGGAGCTTGCTGAGGGCTGCAAGGGATAGAGGGAAGTGGAGAGCCATGATCGCCCACGTCCTGAAAGGACACGGCACATAAAAAGAAAAAAAAGTATTAGTACAATAATGTAATATCCCATTAGTAAATCGGGGAAATTATGCTGCTAATACATTGTTTTAAATTTCTTTTGCTATATGTTGACATTTTTCAGTATCTTTTAATGATTTAAAAAACATTACATACAGCAAAAGAGTCAATTGTGTAAATAAAATCATAGATAACTCAAGTAGAAAGTATAGCCAATGTAATCGCAAAATTACTTAAATAAAGCCTTCATCTTTTGTTGATATGGATAAACTAGATCACATGTATAAAAAGCAATGTATATCCACACACACACATGTGAAAATGTCACACATACAAACATAAATATAGTAATTTACAAAGCGTAGTTTAGACATAGCACAAGGCCGAAACTATGGCTCACCAAATGACCAAGAAATCATTAAAAAATGATTCAGTCGTAATTGATCTAGCGAGATAAGTTTGATGACCATTACGACATGTCGAATGGATGAATGAAATTTATGATGAATGATTTTAGAAATAGTTGTGGAAATATTTCATGAGGTTCAATTTACCTCCCATTTCGATATATCGTGAGTACTTATAAATTAAGGGTGTTTGCAAAATTCTTTTTACAGTTATATAAAGAAAAATTCTTGAAAATATTATGCAATATCAATCGGGAGCATACTGAAAATACATTAACAAAAATAACTCAATATATATATTTTGTTTAGGGGTGGCGCTTGTATAAATTAATAAAACGTTATTTTATTTCAGATTCGACAGACAAAATACATTCAATAATTATTTTAAAAAATCTACTTTTGATTTTTCAGTGCGATTTTGAACTTCACCCAATTGCAGTTCGCAATAAAAGGTATGTTTGAAGAATCAAAATGTAAAGTTTTCTGCTATTTTCGAGAGTGAATATTTCTAAAAGAATTTTTTTTATTTTATTTTAGCAACTATTTGATTACTTTTGTATGAAAATTCAAAAATGAAATAATAATTCTGTGACAATAATCACTTAAAAGTATCAATTCAATAAGTCTTTATCAATCTTTCCAAATTTTGTTGCAGTTCCTTTAGTTTAATAAATTTTAAAATAATTAAAACTCAATGTGCAATTAAATAATATATCGTCGTCGTTGGCGGAACTCGTTGCCGAGTATTGGAGTGCTCATCGATATTTCCTTCTGTGTCCTATGCTGGATGTGAAGAGACGTCAGCAGCCACCGTATGGTAGAGTATGGGAGTTTAGGGGATAGAGAGCTCTGGCTTTTCTTTTGGATCTCTTCGTCTTTTCTATTTGTCTTCTGGTGTTTTCGAAGGATGTGGCTTTTTCGTAGACTGCTCTTCTCCAATTGATTCTTTCTGTAGCTTCCATTTCCCAATTGACCGGATCGATTTCTGAGCGCTGCAAGGTGTTTTTTTTTTAGATGATCCTTGAATCGACAAAGCAGGTCTCTACGTGGTCTTTCACCAGATGCGTGCCTCCGACGAGAGAATTTGTTTGGATATGAGAAAAGTCTTCGAGCATGAAAGCCTTGTCTGCGAATTGTTTGTGGTGGTCCATGGGTCGTCATTCCAAGGCATACACTCATCAGCTGATACGATCCGCTGCGATAAACCATGGATTGACAGGTAGGCTCAGGATGGCAGCTTCCGTCGGGCTGCGCCGCTGACTTGTTCTAATACACACACAAACACACACACACACACACACACACATATATATATATATATATATATATATATATAATCGACTCTCGAGATTCGACGTATGAGGGTCAAGCAGATCAGTTTTCAGGAAACCGACAGCCCGACACCGGCACATGAGATTTGATTATAGTGATGAAGGTCTCGTGCAGGACCATCCACACTTTTTGAAGGGGCGAATACAGAGACCTGGTGCACCGAATATATATATATAATGGACTCTCCCGTCGGTTTCAACGTATGAGGATCTGATAGCTTAGTTGATTCAGTTATGAAATTTTGTGCGATAATCTTAAGTGGCATTTAAGATATATGGGGCAAGAGTGAAATATATATATATATATATATATATATATATATATATATATAATATCGCATTGGTGTTAATAAAATAGTGCACGATGTAATATATCAGAACTATTAAGTATATATTAATAAATTTAATTTAATGGCTCCGGGGCCAACAATCTCTCTGCTTTCGAGCGGAGAGGAACCCGGACGAGGCTCCGCCGAAGGGCAGAGTCTCGTTCGGGGTGGTTGACTGCTCCTGAACCCGTTTATGTTTATATTTTTGCCCGAGCCTACGGGTTCGGAAATTCCACGTTAAACCCGGCCTTGTGCCATATGTAACCCTCGTGGGGGGGGTAGCTAAATATCATCAATAAATATGCATTTTTTCCTCAGCGCTAACACGACTCGCAGTCCTCAAGTGCTGAACAGAGATTAACCAAATATATTTATTAAAATTTAAATTATGTAAGGGTCAGTCTCTATTCTGTAACTGAAGGATGCGTTGTACATGGAACTCATAGTCGTGCTGCCAGTGAGGAATATATATATATATATATATATATATATATATATATATATATGACATTGTCAAACGAGTTTTTGCTTTGGCGTCTTCACCTACGTACCCCTTCAACGGCACCTTGCATGATGGTCTTGCACAGGTCGTGGTGTTCAAACCGCGCGATTTTTTGCTACTGTCAAACGGCATAGTTTGAATGCTTTACAAGGCACGACATTCTGTGCAAGACCATCATGCAAGACACCATTGAAGGAAAGGGCGCCAACGCAAAAACTGGTTGGACAATATCAAACAAGAGACAAGTATGACTTCTTCAGTGTGGCTTCTGCATTCGGATCTCCCTTAAGATTACAAAAGGCAAGGGAATGATGATGATGATGATGCTCACACACACACACACACACATATATATATGTGTATATATGCCATTAATTTTATACGGTTAAAAATAATTTATTTCTAAACATAATATTAGTGTTCAGATTCTAGTAGGTTTTGTTCACCATAGTTAATTCAGTTTTACGCGCGTTTTTATTTTATTTTATTTTTTTTAAGGTGGGGATGACAGTAGAAGGCAATTATTGTTGAACTATAACCTTGGTGACTTCTTGCTTGAGTAAATAAACGTTATTTCCGCTAAATTTGAAGTAAGAAGTAATTTTTAAAAACAAGAAATAAGTATTTTTAATCAAGAAGTAAGTACTTTTTTTTTTAAAGAAAAATCCAGTTAAGTAATCCTTAAATTTAATACTTTTACTCTGAAACAAATTCTGGGACAAATATTGGATTTTCAAGAGATTTAAAATTTTTTTTTTTTTTATTATTTTTCTTCAAAAATGGCCGTTCGATGAGACGACGTTGTAAAAATATTCACACACTTTATTTCAACAAGTCAAATTATTTTTATTGTTTTTTTATTGATGAGCTTTAGGCAATTATCAGTCAAATAAAAGCAAAATTTAACTTTAAAGAAGACATTTTCGTTTTTAAGATTTTTTCTTTAGTAAATACACGATGGTACCCAGGAGTTATTTACATTATTTATGCTCTAACTAATGTCCTGATCTTTGTTGTTATTATCCTAACGTTTCCACCGTTGTACAGACCCCCAGAGTCTTCTTCAGGTGTCTGTTGATCTGGGTAACTTATATCAGGGAATTTCGAACTGAACATTTTATTTGATATACGGGGGTAGATTATTCTCATTTTTTTTTCTCTCTCTCTCTTTCCAACTGTCAGGATTTCGAATACCGATTTTTTAGACTGGCAAATCTTCCTCACCTGGAAGAGTCACACAAGGCAATGTTCCTATTTCATATTTCCTCCATATGGCTTTTTGCCAAACTCAGCTAGGCTTAAATTGTATCAATTTGTCTCGTGTGAAGAAAACCAAGGGCAGATAACTAGGGCAAGTCAGAAGGGATCAATATCGAACAAATAACAACAAAAATAGATATTGCGTGGGCAGACATTATATTAAATAAGTAAATATCAAGATAAAAATAATGAAAAATATGAACATTAATCCAATTAAAATATACTTGAAGTTTGAACAGACGATCGAATCATTTTAATTCGATATCTTGCATGTTAATGATTTTTCATGAGGTTTATTTTAACGCTCGCTGACGCAAGTGAGTTGGCTCATCCAAGGAGTTCACTTATACTTCAAAGATATTCATTTACTTTGTTTAGTGTAGCACGGCATAAGGCCTCGATAGTGGCGCACCCAGTAAAGATTGGAAACACGTTCGCAATGATAATCAAGAAATAATGCAATACAGCAGAAGGTTATATTCAATTGTACGACAGACACCATGTTGTAATAAGTCAGGTACCCTGGGGCAAGGAAAAGTGTCGTCGCCGCAAGGGATAAATAAACAGACAAAATTTCTAAGACCAGAGACCCTAGTATAATTAAATAGGCCTATCGTCCGGTTCAAACACCTTCCGAGTCCTTTGAAAAGGAATAGAGGTTTTTGATTTGTTTTCGTTTAAGGATTCGATTTCCGGCTCTTTCTAAAGTATTGTCATTCCCTTTCGCTCCCAATAGCCTCTTGCGTCTTAGTGGCATTATCGCCTTGCTTGAGATGAATTGGTTAAATAAGAACGAAAACAAAAATAATAAATGAAAACCAATTTCCTGATTAGTTTAAGTGATTCTTAAAGATTTTGAATGATGCTTTTGCATCCGATGGGAATATTTTAAATGACATAGTTCAAAATAAACAGTCTGAAAATTTAAACTTCCATCTTGCAAATAGATTTTTTTCTCGACGAACACATTTTTTTTGTTTTTTTTATACACCAAATATGAAATTATATCAAATTTTAAATATTAGCGCTCCTTTTTTTTTCTTCTATACTCATATTCATACTAAATTTAGATTTGGTACAAAACAAAAGTGAAAGTGAAATATTGTGCTGCAGCAATGTTCTGAGACACGATTGTCTTTTTGTCTCCAAATATCACATTCCAAACAACTTCTTCTGGGCTTGAAAGTCGGTTGATGTTTGGAATGAGGTTAAGGACACACAACTACCTCAGGCATTTCACTATGTTCACGTACATGAATTAAAGCTCCCCTAAAAGTTAGGGAATATGAAATAATTTATACGAGCACCTTTCACACACACACACGCACACACACACACACACACACATACACATCTATATGTAAACAACATATGTATATTGTTTACATTTTGCTATATTTATGCGAAAAGAGCGGCCAGTATCGGAGAGAGGGCGTTTATAGATAAAGACAATGTGGATAGAAGAATCAACCCATAATAGTTATTGTCAGTTTCACGCCTCAAACGATCTTCATGGTCCGCACACTATATCTATCTATCTATCTATCTATCTATCTATCTATCTATCTATCTATCTATCTATCTATCTATCTATCTATCTATCTCTAAAATATATATATATATATATATATATATATATATATATATATATGTATGTATAAGATGGGTAAATTGTTGACATATTATATTTTTAATTTCGCGCATGTGCGTTGATTGTTTTTGATTTTGTCGACTGCAGAGTATAGTAGGGTTAGTTGAACACCGTCTGTGAGAAAAGTTCCAATACGAATATTTCAGAGTGTTTGGGTGTCAATCTGAGGACAGTGCAGAGGATTCGGAAAGAGATGGATGTCCAGTCACTATTCTGGTGTTTGAAGTGATCACTTATGATAGCAACGTTATGTCTTCATTCATCTTACCACGGGGCCTCAGACTCAACACGGAGACCTACATCAAGTGCCTTGAAGAGGTAGCGCTGCTATGGGCCAAGAGAGTGTTTCCTGGAAGACCCTATGTCTGGTAACAGGACTCTGCACCATGTCACATAGGAAGGAGAACCCATTCATGCCTATCAGACAGTTTTTGCGACCACACCACCCCTTACATCTGGTCACCTAACTCATAATAACCAATGAGGTTGCATACTTCAACCCTCATGATTATTAGGGGGGGTGGCGCAGTTGAGCCAGAGACCAACAAGATTCCTTGTAACACCAAAGATGAACAAAAGGCAAAGATTATTGCAGCATTTACCAAATTAAACAAGGAAACCGTTCAAAAGAGATGCAGGGGATTCCGAAGTCGTCTGGAAGCCATGGTTGACGCCAATGTCGATTTTATTGAATAAATTTACTCTTTAATATTTCAAGATATTTTTGTGTAATTCTGGTAAATATATCTGTTAAAATGAGATGTTCGTATTATTTCCAATTTGCAATTTAGACCACAATTTTCCATCGTTCCATCGTTATATATATATATATATATATATATATATATATATATATATATATATATATATAAACAGGGCTCTGTTTTCTCTTTTTAAGAAAGCACACCCAAATTATTTTACTCGAAAACCCATATCTGCTCAGTTCCTTATTCGAAACGTAAACAAAGCAATTTTTTAAAGGACCCGACATTTATATTACTTCAAACATTATTATCGTAGTCACTTCGTGTTTGAAATAGACGCCCCAATTTTTTATTTTTGAGTAGTGTGCATTCCAGAAATCTTAGTAAAGAAAATGTATGTATGAATTAAATTTCACCCCCAAATATAGTTGCATGAAAAAATAATGGAACTATAAGTGCATATTTTAATAAGATAAATGAACAGTTTTATTATTATATTAATTATATGTATGTATGCATGCGTGCATGCCTGTGCGTGTTAAGTATATTTTTTTTAATCAATTTACAACATGCCGATAGATCTAATATTATTTGATTTGTTGTCACTTACAAGATTATGTCCGTAATTATAAACAACCCAGTGAGGGCCAGTTAGTCAGTTATGTGCCATGCGTGATACACGTTTAAGCAATCATGTATCTTTCGATACATGACTGACGAGGCAGATTTTTTTTTTCCCGCAGTCTTTTGCCATTTCTTTCTGCAGTAGACCAGTTGCCATCTAAGGCTATAGAACGTGGTCTGTTCTGTTATTTTATCCATAGCGAGGGGAGAAGAAGAGGATTCATAAGTAGTAATGATTAACCATTACCGAGACGCCCGAGCATTTGGTGAGTTAGCGCTGATCATAAAAGTAGAGCTAACGAGTGGGTAACAGAGTAGTAGCCGTTGTCAGCGATGAACTACCGTAGAAGTATATCTAATTCAAATACATTTGTAAAAAAAAAGTTATTAAGGGTTGGTTTATTTTCAAACCAACTGTTATTAATATTAATTAGGAACACGGACAAAATGTAATGGCCGTATTTGAAAATTAAGACTATGTCTACGTTTAGTCTACTTTTATACCATCCACAAAAGCAATGACACACTGTTTATTATAACAGTGTAACAAAAATGAATCCTTGAAGATGGTTAATAGTTTAATCGAAAGGTCTCGGGATCAACAAACCTAACGTTAGTTTTTACATTCATTAAGTCCTGAAAAGATAAACACTTGTGTGCATACAAGAAAAATATTAATAATAAAACAAAACTAAACATAAGTAACTTTTCAGTTTTTCTTTAACAAAACATCTATTAAAGAGAAACTGCTGCCGAAATACAATGCTATATATAGCTATATACACTTCTATCTATCTAATCTATCTATCTATCTATCTATCTATCTATCTATCTATCTATCTATCTGTTTGTTTCTATCTATCTATCTATCTATCTATCTATCTATCTATCTATCTATCTAAAACGTTAAAATATCTAAAAATATTTGGACTTTAAAATCCATTAATTCTTTATAAATATATATATATATATATATATATATATATATATATATATGTATATAGGATAAACTATATTCTCAAGGTATGCTGTATTTATGTTCTCTATATTAGGGATTAATATATAAATAGATAAGTGAAAATTGATGTCAACATCCAACGACGGTACAAAAATAAATAATATGGAACTCCACTATCATTATAGTCCGATATATATATATATATATAAATATAAATGACTGATGATTGCATTTGGCATAAAACAGAATTGCCTTTAGAAATCAATGTATATATATATATATATATATATATATATATATATATATATATATATTATTTTTTTAAATATATTTTATCCCGACTTCAAAGTTTTATAAAATCTTCAGGGGTTGTGGTTTTAAACAGCATTTTAATATAAATATAATACTGTTTAAAAAAACTGGAAAATTTCTACAACTTATGCTGATAAATTTATTTGTTATTTTCATATGATATTATTAAACCTCCTTTTATATCATTTCTATTGCACACCATATATAAAAATATTCTGCTGTTTCTTAAATCTTAAATATCATATATATATATATATATATATATATATATATATATATATATATATATATATATATGTCACATCAACGATCCAACGTCAAGGCAATCCCTGTTTCAGACGTTTGATCAAGCACATTTGTATTTAAAGCACTCACAAAATATTTTATGGTAGTAACAGCGCATTATCTGGCATATTCACTATCGGAACAATTATAGCACGCACAAACCTTCAGTTCAGTTTATATATATATATATATATATATATATATATATATATAATTATTTTTATAAAAAAATTATATAATATAAGTATGTTATAAAATCACTACAAAATAGCCATTTTGTTTCAACACATTCTGTGTCTTATCAAGTGATGATGTTGAAAATAAAATAAATGGTTTTAAAAGTTTCAGATTAATTAACGATCCTACACAGGGGGAACATTGTTACAAAAGCTAGAATAACCAATCAAAAAACGAAGTATAGAAAGATTCAAAAGCTTGACAACGAAATCCTGCTATAATAGCTATTCAGATCTTTAAATACGTGTAATATTAAAAATAATTTATACTAACTAATAATTATAAAATTATATGATAAAATTTAATATTAAAATTAAAAATTGGCAATTTTAAAATCCAAATTTAATCACTATTAAGTTTAAAACTACAAAATTATTGAGAAAAAAAAAAATATATATGTTTATTCAATTCATTTCTTCATTGAAATTACGTTCGACAAGGACGCTACAATATATCCGGTCATTTGATAATACATGTATATATATTTTTCTTTTTCCCTTTCATTTCCGTTTTTATTTTAAAGTTTGTGAATGTGGTCTTAAACTCACGCGTGAAGACAACAAAAACACAATCAGATTATAATACATAAGCACCCAGACATATTTAGACACACACACACACACACACACACATTTTAAAAAAAAAAAAAAAAAAAAAAAAAAAAAAAAAAAAAAAAAAAACATCTCTACAGCCCTTTATGAAAAAAGGAGACGTGGAAACTAACACTTATAAACACACAGACAGTTAAAAAATAACTCTACATACACACACACAGTGAACATACACATAGACACCGATAGATACACATACATACATCCACAGACAATGACAGACAATGAGAAATCACAACCAATAAATATTTCAGACTTAAATAAATGCTAACCACTTATTGAATTATAACTTAAGGGAGCAAATATACAAAGATAAAATGGTTAAAAATAATATTATTTAATATATTAAAACGAAAATTCTAAAACCATAAAATATCAAAAAAAATATATTATTAATCATATAAGTTGATAATAGTTTCATTATATATTAGGCAAGAAAAACAGGATAATAAAGAAACACACATATATATATATATATATATATATACACGGCAGCAAAAACAAATTAACACACATAAATATACACTCATACATACATATACATATATATACATACAGAAATGCATACAAATAAATATATAAACATAAACATATACGTACATATACATATCTATGATAACAAGTACACATGCACGCACATATACATATAAACCTAAATACACACACATATATACACAAACTTTTATGCACACATACTTACATATATAAAAAACAGTCATGATATACCAAAGTTTCCATACCCCACATACACACAAACAAACTCATACATAATAGGTGCCAACACACACACATATATATATATACACACAAACATACATAAATATATACATATACATACATATCTACAAATAAAATATATATAAAATATATATATCTACAATAACAACTACCCATATATACATGCATACATAAAAATACAACAACATTCAACCAAATACATATATAAACGAACTAACATATAGATACATAAATATACCTTCAAAAACCAACACACAGCAATATACATATAGTCTAACATACAAATATATAAACACATTCATACAAACAGAAATATACTTAAATATATACACATACACAATAAAATAGGACATACAGATATATATATATATATACACACATATATATATATATATATACATACACACATACACACACACAGACATATATATATACAAATATATAGTGGCACAAAGCCGAAATTAGGGAGGCACCCAGTGAGGAACTAACTCATTACTCGGTCGCACCTAATCCAGTGAACCATGCTGGCCAACCATTATACTGCCGTGATTTTTTATACATATACATATACATATACATACATATACACACACACACACACATACATACATATACACACATACATACATATATATATGCATATATATATATATATATATATATATATATACATATATACACATATATATATATATATATATATATATATACATATATATATATATTTATACATATATATATATATATACACACACACATACACAAATACATATATATACACACACACACACGTACATATAGGCGTAACAATTATTAGCAACAATTATTCTTATCATCTTATAATCTACTATACCTAATATATATATATATATATATACACACACACTCACATATATATATACATACATATACACACACACATATATATACCCAAAAAAAAAAAAAAAAAAAAAAAACAATAAATTTATACACCAACCTACACATTCCTCAGTGCAAATACTCTAACCAACACATAAATAAATATATACACATTTACATCAACACTAATAACACTATGCAGGTATACAATACACACTTATATCGTAAGTATGACCATCATGCAATAAAAATACTAATCTATTAAAAATACAGCGACATATCATTATCATTTAAAGTATACGACCCCTACACTAAGTTAAATTTATAACGGTGTTTACAATTTACTGTAAGTTCATATCTTTGATTTAAGAGATCAGCCTTGTTTTTAAATCTAATAATTTCAAATTTTTCATTAAGGCATAGGTAACATGGGGTATATAGGGAGTTACATGTACGAGCTTTCTTAACCAAACTCCATTTAACCTGTAGGTGTTTTGTTCTTATCTTTTAGATTCCAAAAAAATACTTGGATAATGAAGTCATGTACCTATATTCACTGTGATTAAAGGATTTGCATATGCCCCCGCCAGCGTTCCTTGAATGTTTTTCATGGTAGAACCAATGTAAAACTTCTTTATATTTGGATTTTCAATTGTTGAAATAGTACCAAGATAGACTACAGAAGTAATTCCA
>CAHIKZ030001395.1:512500-555000 GCA_903632075.3 Acanthosepion pharaonis
ATCTTTCGCATTAGTATCAGATTTTCCAAGCTTTCCTTCCCAATTATGTGTCCCAGAAAACTCAACTATTTCTTCCTGATGTTAACTATTACTTTCCTTTTTGTTTCCATTTCCTTCAAAACTTCGTCGTTGCTCACATGTTCGGTCCATTGTATCCTCAGCAACCCTTTGTAGAACCATATTTCTGTTGCTTCAAGTCTCTTCATCTTTGAGGAGATTGTCCAGCACCCACTGGCATACAGGAGGAAAGATATCACGTAACAGTTTAGTACTGTGTCAGTGTTGTTCCTTGTTTTTTCTTTGTCTACTTCTTAGTACTCTGGTTAGATTTTGGAATCTACTGCCTCATGGTCACTTTCCAGCTGTTTTGTTTGATTTTAATTTTCGTGCATTATTTGTGTTCTGATATAAAGTATTTTTATTATCAGCCTTTATGGATCTAGATCTTTATTGATCATAAAAAATATCAATAAAACGAAGAACGTATATTTAAACTAAAACGTTCTGGCGTAAACGTACATCCATCATCCTCTTTCCATCCACCGACCGGACAATGACTACTCCACGTTGAATCTTCGTTCTCGTTCGCGTTGGTGTGCACTAAAACAAGCTGAGAAATACCCGTTGCACGTTCACAAGAAAACAATAGGTGAAAGCAAATGCTACGTCGAGAAATGAGAACTCGAACCCTGTTTCTATTAATATGAAATAGACCTTTATTTAGGGCTTTGCTTGCTCAATCTGGGTGGTCAGGTAGGTGACATGGGACCATGTCAGTCTAAAACAGGGGTCGGCAACTCATTCGATCCCGCGGGCCGGATCGTGTTATAACGACGGGTCGCGGGCCGGACGAAGGCCATTAACGAAAAATTAAGGAAAATTACATATGCAGACCCCTGTCAACCTAAATATTTAAAACCATAATGAAAATAAACATTGAGAAATCAGAAAAAACAAAAGAAAATCTAAAATTAAAAAACACCTAACAAAAATAACTTTTCCTCGAGGAACGTCAAAATACTTCAAAATAAAAAAAATCAACCGAAGTGAAATGGATGAAATTAGGTTTGAAACTGTTATTGAAAATTGTTCCACAAACGAACCACACACACACACACACACACACACACACACACACACACACACACACACACACACACACACGCACGCATCAAACAAAAACGTAGGTTGCCGACCCTTGGTCTAAAAGCTCGACTCTTCTCTTCTCGCCTGCTAACATTCCGTCCATTTAAACACCACGACATATGCCTAGCAACGCGAAAGGAAATCATCAGAATTACGAGAGAGAGAGAGAGAGAGAGAGAGAGAGAGAGAGAGAGAGAGAGAGTATATCTCTTCCGTTAAGAGCAAACTAAACTGACTTTTTCGATCCTGACTATGGCTTTTAATCTAGACCAAGAAACCGGAAATCAACCATGTCCGGTTTGTTGTCGCTTGAACTCAAAAGTCGTTATCTACTCATTTTCTTTTGTTCCTCTTCGGTCACGTCGTTGCCGCTTAGAAGACACGATTTCAATGACTCCGTCCGCCGGTTACAAAACGGAAACATTTGAGATCGAGATAAAATTGGTTTCCTCTCCTGAACTTTTATTAATAAGTTTTATTTTTAATTTTTAAAATCATTTCTCCCCAAGGAAGGCAATAAAGTCACTAAGACGCAAGTGGGAGTGAAAGAGAATGAGAAAATCAGTGAGGAGAAAGCGCAATAAAAGCAGGATTCAACAAGACAGAAAATGGCATTTGGCGTTGCATTTAAATCTTTGAAGATTGTAGTTGGCAGGGAAGCAAGAAATAGGAAGGGAGTTCTACAAGAAAGTAGTGCGAGAAAACATTCTTAAATGAAAAAAAAATGTCAAAAATTAATAAGAGACAGATTTGATGAAACATTTATAAAACATATTTTCTCAAAATAGAAAATATATAAAATTTCATACTATTTACATTATTCGGACTATTGTCCTCATCTTGCCATATTTATCACAACGTTTCGGCCGTTGTACGCTCCGACCTTCTTCAGTTGGTTAGAATGTCGAACTGACCTTTTATTTCACTCGCTGGGGTAGACTGTTCTGGTTCCACGTGCCATGTCTAATGAATATCAGTTATCAGTTATCTCTTGTTAATCCACAGTGGATAAAGGTGTTGTTTAGATGATCCAGTGATAGAACCCAAAGAGTTGCGAGTTCAATACCTGGTTAAGGCAGTAGAGAACTTGGAGGGAATTAACAGGAGATAACTGATAACTGACATCTATTTCTCTAAACTAATTGTTGAACATAGACTAGTCCATTCACTATGAATATGACGTCTACTCATAGGAACAAGGTACGCAAACCGTAGCGTTGTGTCGTACACATTACAGCAGTGAACTACAGTATTCGTTATTATTGTATTATTATTAATTCATGTCCCTCATGTTACTAAATCTTTTCTTCACTAATATTTTGTTCCAATGTTTTCCTTACAATATTATTAACCAGAAACCACGAGTTTATATGAGGATTATACCATAGTTCATATAAAATTCCCCACAAAATGACAACATTCAAGCCCGTCCAAAATCGTCCAATGAAAACGTTGTGACGACAGGAATGTGTAAATAAGTAGCTATATCAATTAAGTCCACAGCAGATTTAAATAAATAAAATACATTTATCGTTAAAAACAAATAATTTCTAACGTAATCTCTTTCTTTGACAGGGCACTTAATTAACTGGTGAATTTTAATACTATATGTCAGAGGTTATACCGTAAAGAAGCCAGATTAAAATTCAGATAAGAAATCCGTGTCAAATTACAGATTTTTTGATTCACCGTCGGAGAATTGTTTCACTGCACAGACGAGCTATTTTAATCTCTCGCTTTTGCTTCGTCTTAATCGACACGTAAATTCGTCTTTAGATGTTTAAGAGCGACTAAATCGTATGCTGAATTTATCTGGGGAGTGCCTTAACAACACAAGAACTCTATATTTTCAACATTTCAAAATTGAGTTCACTTAAAGCTTTTTATTTAACGAGTGTCTTGGAACAATTTTATTTCTCACAACGTAAGTACTGTATTCAGTAGCCGAGAACTTTTTTTTCTCATCAGCTTTTTTTGTACGTACGCGCGTAAAAAATACACACATAAGTGCGGATAATTTCGGGCTTAACCCCGTATATATATATATATATATATATATATATATATATATATATATATATATATATATATATATCTTTTTAAAAATTTATCCGCACTTTGGTCATAACATTAGGTTCAACAACACTGTCTTCTGCCCGTGCGTGCTTATAGTTGGTCGTTTATTGTGGTCAAGTGATAAAGTTTGAGCTTGATTAAACCAGTTTTTTAATTTGCTGTTACAATGTAAACATAGCCGCTTATTTTAGTAATGTACACCAAGAAGTGAATTTGCAATTTTTGCCCAATCATTCGATTTTGCGGAGTTAAATGCGTATATATGGTTTATTTTAGTATAAATCCTCACGTATGGAGCACTCAGGGAGGATCGAACTCAGTACTTATTATCTCGCGCCGAAGCGCCAAGTTTCCCAACGAATTCCGTCCTGGGTAGGATCATAAACTACATCCGTGTCCTGGGTCAGACGATGAACAACATCTGACAGCAAGGCCTCTGATTAGGAAGTTTAGAACCACCTTTTCATTGCTAATGTTTCCAGGTCCAGCCTGATACGGGGTGGTAGCACCTATTAGGGCCCTCGCTATTAGGCAAATAGTTAACCCATAAACTGGGGTCAAAACAGTATGAAAGTGTAAAAATAGGTCTTAATACCACCAATACATTTTAGAAAAAATACCAGCAATACATTTTGGAAGAAAAACATTATTACCAGCAATACATTTTTGAAAAAAAAAAATTACCAGCAATATAAAAAAAAAAAAAATATTACCAGCAATACATTTTTGAAAAAAAAAATATTACCAGCAAAACATTTTTGAAAAAAAAAAAAATATTACCAGCAATAAATTTCTTGTCGGCATTAAAATAATCCATTGACTGATATGCCGTAAAACAAACCAAATGAAACGCAACGAACTAGCTACTCTATTCTATAGCAGCTTCCATGGCAAATGTTCAGATATGCTTCGTTCTTTAGTTAAAACCTTTATAACTAGAACACGCTTATGTTACGTTCATGGGGTCGAATTTCCTCTGTATTCCAAATATAAGGAGAACATTCCACTCAGTTGCTTTTCCTTCAAGCCGTTATTTTGTGAAAAAAACTCCCTCCTGGATACTTCCCCGAATACTGTAATTTTAACGTCTTCAAGGCAGGGATCAATAGTTATCTATCATCCTTATACTCATAATATTATCTTCTTAATACCTCATCTTATATTCATAAATCATACCTCATTCATTAATCCTTTATCTTGAGTGGCTAACAAGCCTTGAATTCGGTAACTTTTAAAAATCTCAAATCTGTGGTGCTTGCTGGAACAGCCATAATAGCGACACATTAAATGTGTTTGATTATTTTCATAGTTAAGAACTTCATCTTATATGCTAACAAAGAACAAATAAAACTGTTCTTTAACTGTGGCTCCCCAGGTGATGGATTAAATTGTTTGGTCATGGGGAAACATTGTTATTCTCTCCGCAAAATGCTAATGCAGTATTCTCTCGCAAACTGAAATAATTATTACAATTCAAAATATATTTCGGATTTAACTAACCCCAAAAGGGTTGGTAAGTCGTAAAAAACAAAATCAATCTTAAACTGAGAAACGGTTTTAAATAATTAATCATGAATTTGTGACGTGATCATATAGTACCAAAAGAAAACTTAGTACAGATGAAGTGATTAACTAATATGGACCTGAGTTGATTTCAACTTCTTTCAAGCAAATTACGATAGCTTTACGATGAGAACAGATTTTCCGCATTAGCAGGAGATGCTGAACTCAATATCACTTTTTGAATGGTAACATCTGGCGTCTTCTTTTATGCCATTTGACCTTCAACAATCTTTAGGGGAAAACGCTCGACACACATTATTTTATTATTTACTAAGCTTATCTTCAGCTCTGAAGATTAAATTCATGCATGAAACAGACTTTTGCTAAAATTTTGCTGACCCCAGTGTCCATTCAGAACACACTCTCTATCCCTGGTATTGAGCAATTTTATCCATAAATGTAGCTTACCTTAAAGCTATATTTTTTCATTCATATATATATATATATATATATATATATATATATATATATAATAAAAAAAAGATTTCAATTGAGGGACTTTATTTATCTTGAGAAAGTCCATCGGTTTTAGTTTGTCTTTATTTTTACTGTCTTTTTACAAATATCTTTTATTTATATCTAAATTCATATGCACACACACGCACGAAATTTTCGTTTAGATAGATAGATAAATGCACACACACACACACACGTGCACGCGCTCACAAACACACAGACATATATATATGTATATTTAGGCACCATATCTTCATTCATGCATGTTTTTTTAAAATAATCTGGACATATTATGTCTGTTTATTTTAGTAATAATTATAGAATTCTCTGATAAAAATTCTTAATAGGTGATATTAAATTCATTATATATAGAAGGAGCCGTAGTTATTTCTTTTATTTTCATTTATTTTTCAAAAATACTTAACAATTGTCATCCGTGATCATCTTCAGTAGCATTAATTTTTTGTCTTTTCAATTCAAATGAAAAGATGATCTCGGATAGATAAAAAAATACTTGGGAAAGTTAAAAAAAAAAAAAAAAGCTATTTAAATTCTTCAGTTAATTTAACATCCACATTAAGATAGTCAATCAGAGAATTCGAGGAGATTGAATTAAATAGACATAATATTTCAGCAACTTGAATATACATATATACATACATACATATATACATACACACACACACACACACATATATATATATATATATATATATATATATATATATATGTGTGTGAAAATATATAGAAAATAGGAAAGAACTTTTTAGGTAAATAATCCAAAAGTTCCTTAGTATTTTAGTTATTATTTTTAGAAAATAGTGCTCGATACAAAAGTAGAGCATAAATATAATTATTTATTTAAAAATATGATTCCAAATCGCGACATAAGAAGTCTCATGTTTCAAAACAAGAGCCGAAAACTTCAATATAATTATTTGAATTAAATTGAGTTAAAGTAAGCTCTGTTCCATCTTCAAGCGAAATTTTTTTGGAATAACGTATTTCTGAAATTTACGTGTTTTAATAATTGAAATCAAAATTTCCATGGTAACAGCTAGGGCGAATTGTTTAAATTGGGTAGGTGTGTGTTGGGTGTTAATAATAAGTATCAGTATATTTTAAAAAAAAAATATATATATATATATATATATATATATATATATATATATAAAAGAGATTTGAAAAACGTTTAGAATTTATGTGTGTATTTGTTTTAGTGTATAAATCATATTTTATTCTTCATATTTCTGCTACATGCGTTTCCAGTCTCGTGACCTTCTTCAGGCAAATACAAGGAATAAATTTTTAAATCGAATAACCAAATAAAAAAAAGATTTTAACTTTCATTGTTTGTAAAAAAATTAAGTGAGCCCTGATCTCATTTCTGGGGTGTTGAAAAAAGTGAATTTCTGTCTAAGTGGTAATAAAAAATTTAGTTTTATTCTGAAATTTATGATGATAGATGTGTGGATGAGAGATGTTTTCCTAACTCATTACACTGGAGGCTGTCAAATCTATTTCCATTTTTTTTATATATTATATTTCGTGCGTGCTATAATTTTTTATAATACAGTATGTATATATCATCATCATCTTGCGTATGTATATATCATCATCATCTTGCGGTCTCAGCCGAGATTGAACTCACTAACACTTTGATTAGTGTAGTTCATAATCTTGTCAAGTAACTTAATTCTTGATGCTTCGCTAGGGCTATCAAGGGTGTTTTTATCGTGACACCAACACTAAATGGATTGCCAACCAAGGCTCAAGAGACTCCATTCACCCTCCTCTAAGAGCAGGTTTGAATTCAGAGTTTTCCTTCTCCTAGACCAGTTGCCATAAAAGGCTATAGTGTTTTTATCTGTCCTGCTATTTACCCATAGTTGGAGGGAGAAGAAAAGAGGATTCACACCTTTCCCAAGGGTGTTAGCACGTAAGTGAATATAATGGATTCGACTGGAATTCGAACTCGGCTCTCCGATTCCTCAATTTTTCCAAGCCGCTATCCATTACTCCACCGTGCCTCCTCTATGTATATATGGTGCGGGAATATACATATACATATGCAAGCTAACGGGAGGAATAATGCTACCTTACAAAGTAGATTTATCTATTTCTTATGGAAATTATTTTAATCTATCTTTTTATTGTTATTACAGGAAGTAGGCTATTTGTTTAAATTTCATGTCAGCTTCTCTGACTTGCCTCACATTATATGAGTTGTTTCATCTTCTATACAAATAAGACAAAATCACAAAATTCCATTTAGTATTGAATACCCGTGCATGAATTTGATAGATTCACAATAGCAACTACCGTATTGCGAGAAAAGAGATAAGAGATGCGTGTCTCAAATGCATTGGTAAAAAGTTAGCGGAAACTGTTTGAATCTGAATTTGAATTCGACTATTTTTTTTTTTTTTTTTTATTTTTTGTTTTTTTCGGAATAACGTTTTTTTATGTTAATTTTTAACTTGGATGTCTTGCCTATCAGTTTGAATTTTTGTTTTAAAAATGCCAAATAAATAAGACTTTAAATCAGGATTTTCCAAACCTTTCATCCCCCTTTAAAATAAAATCCCCGTCTGATACGGCATACGTTGGGTTTGGAAATCATAGAAATTTTATTATCATTTTTTGGGAGAGCTCAAGCCGGCAGACACACACAACACACACACACACACAAACACACACACACACACAGTTACACATATACACAGTACATAGAAATATATATTATCGGATGTTTAGCCACACTGATGAGCTGTGATACAGAGAAACAGACTGTTTGTGGATGACTATAAAAGAGAAATAATTTGATTGAGTTCTTGGAAAAGGATGGGGTGATTTTATAAACAGTGGCTGCTGCTGCTAATGCATGCGTATTCTACTTAACGCCTTTCTCCGAGCTTGACATCTTTCAGATAAGTGCGACGATAGTTTGGATTTAGAATCTCAAAAACTGATGTCTAATCGGTAGGGTTTCGATCAGCTTGATAAATCGGATGTTTAGCCTCATTGATGATCATGTGAAACAAATAAAAAAGTCTTTCTGTGGATGATTATATATATATATATATATATATATATATATGTGTGTATGTGTGTGTGTAAATGTAAAATATAAAAACATTTTAATAAACATCGAAGTATTGGAGGAAGTGGTTTTTGCAGGCAGTTAAAACAAGTATCGGCAATTAATTTAATATTATTTACCATAGTATTTTAGTGTTATTAAATAGAACCATTTTAATAATAAATTTCTGGACTGTTGATTAAAAGACTTATTAATTTAATTTTTATTGTAAGTAACTGTATAGTAAAAATTGTCACTTGTATATATATATATATATATATATATATATATATATATATATATATATATATAATATGGTTAATTATTAAGATGTGCTACATTTATGGGATAAAGTGCTCAATATCAGAGATTTTATGTGTAAAAATAAAACCGAACATAGAAATCAACATTAAATAACAGTTTGTTTCATGCTAGATGCAATAAGGAAGGCAATCGTAGATAGGTTCTCCTGCCGAATTCAGTTCATGCGCCTCTCCGGCCTGACGATTGCATCATTTCATGAAAACAGACTGTCGCCTTAAGTGTTGACTTATGTTCATTTATATATATATATATATATATATATATATATATATATGAAAAAAAAAAATTTCCTTTTCTGCTTATATTAATTTGTGTTACTAAATAATCCTAACAAATCAGTATATTTGCATATTTTAAAAATTAACCATTTATTTAACCAATCAATCTTTTATAGTCAGTGTATAGCTGTCAATCGTAGTAGTAGATATCCGTCAGCCTACTATGGTGAATAGCTAATTCCAGTTACAGATAGCTGCTCAATAACATATGTGTTTTTTTGTACCTAAAGAGCAAACCGTGTTTTATACTGCAACTATATGGAATTTAATTACAGTTTCTAAGGTACAGCACATAATATGACATAATCAGCTGTTGAACAAGACCAATAAGATCAAACCATCGGCCACGTTGACTTGTAATTTCGTTCTAGTACAACCATTGACGGCTTTCAAACAGTTTCATTGAATCAGTTTCTTTCACACGTCTTGGATCAGGTCGTGATATAGTTTTCAGGTACTACCTAACTGTGTCGCACGCTGGGCTCGTCTTCCCCAGGCCGATCTTATAAATCGGCCTCGGTGAGATTCAAATCAAGCCTTCATGGCCGGTCATTGGACCAGTCGTAAATTAGATTTATCTATCAGAAACTTAAAGACATCTGTTGCAATGTCTTTTTTTTTTTTTTTTTTTTTACCAGTAAGCTTACTTTTCAATGAGTCAGTGCTTTCATATCTTCCTAAAATAAATTATACCCAAAACAGTTTTATCTATCTATCTATCTATCTATCTATCTATCTATCTATCTATCTATCTATCTATCTATCTTTCTTTTCCTTTTTTCTATCAATAAATCTATATTATTTCCCTTTTTTATCTATAAATTTATTTCACTTTCTTTTTTATCATCATTGCTTTTTTATTTAAATTTCCTTCTTTATCTATCTATCTATCTATCTATCTATCTATCTATCTATCTATCTATCTATCCCACTTTCCTATCTATCTTCTTTGTGCGTTTTGAATAACTAATAAAATCAATAAAACCAGTTTCAACAAACAGATAAACTCATTTACTTCTAAAATCCATGAATCCAAGTCTATATCTGTCTATTGCAGTTTTTTTATTTATTTATTGGGTGATATAATACCTGATATCTGAAACTGTAGAAAGGTTCTCCTGCCGTCCTGTTCATGCGCCTCTCCGGTCTTTTGAACAGGAGTAGGGGATTATTCCTTGTTTCCTGTTTAGGATTTACGGTTCCTTCTGAACTATTTTTTATTCTCTTTAACTGCCAGTAGCCCCTTGCACCTTAATAGCATTATCGCCTTGCTTGGGGCGAATTGGTTAAAAAAAAAAAAAAAAAAAAACTGAAACTAAAAAAAAACAAAATTGCAAAACAAAACTTACATAATTTCTAATAAAAAGTGCTATGACATATTCCAGATGTCAAGAAACGAATACGTCTGTATACTTCTAAAATCCGAAGGAGAAAGATTTTATATTCGGTTAAAATAAAAAGAAATCGGAATATTGTGATTCATTGTGAGGGAAGCTTCATTCAGTTTGATGGCTTATGTGATTGCATTCTGTCATGAATACAGTTAAGTAGTCATTCGTACACACACGCACAAATACACGTTTAGATTTTGCAGACACATGAACGTGTGCCAATTTTAAATCTTATTTTACTGAGATTTTATTACCTTCGCTCTTAATGTATATAAATATCCGCCTATATATATATATATATATATATATATATATATGTCGGATTAATAAATAAAAAAATCCATCCCCTTTCTTCACACACACACATACACACACACATATCTATATCTATACATCTCTCTCTATATATGTATATATAATATTAAAACAATATATATATATATATATATATATATATATATATATATATATATATATTTCCTTTTAAGGATAGAATATCAATGTCCAGGACAAAGCAAAAATAAAAATATAAAAGGTAAAACAATATATATATATATATATATATATATATATATATATATATATATATATATATATATATATATATATATATATATATATATATATATATATATATATATATATATATATACATATATGTGTGTGTGTGTGTGTGTGTAAAATATATAGAAAATAGGAAAGAACTCGTTAGGTAAAAATAATCCAAAGTTCTTTAGTATTTTGTTATTTTTATCTTTAAAAAATAGTGCTCGATACAAATGTAGAGCATATATATATATATATATAGGCTGTAAATTTGGCGCATAGTGTGTGTGTGTATATATATATATATATATATATATATATATATATACACACACACACACACACATATATATATATATATATATATATATATATATATATATATATATATATATATATATATATAGCTATATATATAGGATATCTATATATATATATATATATACCACATTGAGATCAAGTGCGCCTTAGTTTAGTGGTAGGTTCTCGTCTGGATGCCAAATTGGGCGAATTTCTCTAATGCATTGAAACAATGTGTCTAGTACACTGAATAGCTGTAATGCATCGAAACAGTGTGTTATATATATATATATATATATATATATATATATATGAAGAAATATTGTTTTATGGTATGCTATATTTACACGATAAAGTGCTCAAGATAAGAGAAAGAGCGTGTTGTGGGATAAAAAATGTTGAAAAATATTGTGATATGCACTATGCCAGAATTTATTATGCAAGTCAAGGATTTCACAATGAAATCTATCTATCTATCTAACTTTTCATTTTATCTTCTATCTATCGATCTGTCTAGCTTTTCTTTTTATCTATCGATCTATCTAACTTTTATATTTATCTTTCTAGCCATATATCGAATTTTTCTTTTTATCAATCTATCTATATTTTTTCTTTTTATTTATCTATATATATCACTTTTTTTATCTATTGCGCTCTTCTGTTTAACTATCTATATATTTATCTATCCGACTTTTATCTATCTATCTATCTATCTATCTATCTATCTATCTATCTATCTATCTGATTTTTTTTTATATATATCTATGTATATCATTTTTTTATCTATTTTGCGCTCTTCTATCTATCTATCTATCTATCTATTTATCTATCTGATTTTTATCTATCTCACTTTATCTATCTATCATTTTTTATCTATTTATCTTTTCTTTTATCTATCTATCTATCTATCTATCTATCTATCTATCTGATTTATCTATCTATATTTCATTTTTTTTTTATCTATTTCACTTTTCTTTTTATCTATCTATCTATCTATCTATCTATCTATCTATCTATCTATCTGATTTTTCTTTTTATCTATCTCACTTTATCTATGTATATCATTTTTTTATCTATTTCACTTTTCTTTTTATCTATCTATCTATCTATCTATCTATCTATCTATCTATCTATCTATCTGATTTTTTTTATCTATGTATATTTTTTTTTATTTTTCTTTCTCTATCTTTATTCATTTTATCTATCTATCTATCTGATTTTTCTTTTTATCTATCTCACTTTATCTATGTATATCATTTTTTTATCTATTTCACTTTTCTTTTTATCTATCTATCTATCTATCTATCTATCTACTTGAGATTCTTCAAATGTATCATTTAATCTATTTAACACATCTTTGTTTGAGAGGATGGAAATAAGAATTTATCTCCAGCTATAAACAGATTATTTAGTATCTATTTTGATTTCTTAGACTTTGTTAATCTATTTGTGTACAGATGTTTTAAATCAAATTCTCATACTACGAGCTGCACATAACTGATTGTCTTCGGTCATGAGGATACAGTTTATACACACACACACACACACGCGCGCGCACAAACACACAAACACACACACATCGCATACATGTTAAGCAAAACAGACCGAAGATAAAATTGCAACTGATTGAAACATACGTCTTGATAGCCGCTCTTTTTATTGGTTAGTTGGTTGGGGATTCTCATGATCATGAAGGTCTTTAGCGTGCCATTCTCGATACTTCATTTTAAGTAGAAGGTGATTACACATGGTACTACTAGTAGGGAAAAATCTCTGAATGGATCGCCCAAATATACGTTCGGGAAGAGTTGAACAGATTAATATGTTCAGCTGCCAAGTTACTCAAAATTTCCCGTGTCTCGCCGAATATCTTATATGTCTATCGAAATCATTCTGTCATGAAATAAAAGGTCGCATTTCTATTATCATTCCTTTCTTTGGAAAGAATTGTCCGAATCAATTTGGCAACATATCTGACGATGGAATTCCCATATCGCATGAACTTTCCGGCACAGGGGTTAACGCTTTTGGGCCGGAAGTGGAGTAAACTGTTCTCGTTATTTTAGAAGGCACGCGGTCCCGTGGATTCCTCCCTTGAGCAGCCCTTTCCTCATTACACACTAGAGAAGTGGGGGTCGGTGTAGTATCGGTGCCAGTGTGACAGTGGTTGCGGAGATTAGGCATTTTTTAGCCTTGGACTATACGCATTTGTATGTGTATCAGATCCCCGCGTAAAAAAAAACAAACAAAAAAAAAAAAAAAAAAAAAAACGACCTCGTGTCATATCCTGCCTTAGTGGGGAAGCCGGGTAAATATTTACGTACACATAGATTTTCTATGATCATCAGTCAATAAGTTGGTAGGTAAATTTTGATATAGCGTGTTCGATTTATATTATTAATGGGAAACTGTTCGATACATTGGTTTTAGATTTGACTTCGTTTAGCTGCATATCAACCTCTATGGGTTATTTAATGCCGGAATCTAAATATTTTGAACATAGTTTTATGGCTTCAGCTACAGATAAAATGTATTGTTGGTCATTTTGTTATAAAATCTATTGTTGGTAATTATGTTTCAAAAATGTATTGTTGGTAATTCTACCATAAATATGTATTGGTAATTTTTCTTATATAAATATTATTGCTGGTATTTTTACTATGAAAATGTATTTTTATACTTTCATAGTGTTTGGTTGAACAGCTTGGGCTGTAACAGCTGCTACCACTCCGACCCAGGGTGAACCTGGGAAAAAGTAGTTAAGAGACAGTTCCACGCTCCTCAAATGCTCCAATCTCTCGACCAGAGGCCTTGATGCCGGATGTAGTTTATCGTCATACCAAGGACTATTAAGTACATTGGAAAAGAAAGAGATTATATTGAAAAAAAAAAAGTGAAATAAATTCTTTTTAATCAGTAGGCTATGGATATATTGATCCGGTTGCGTACATAGTGAAAGAACAAAAGAGACAGAGAGGCGACAGATGTGGGCTTGGTCTGTCTGTAAAGAAAGCCTATCGATGTTACGGACACTATTACAAAAACAGTTTAAGCATATAAAACAGATACGGGGTCAATATATTAACGATAAAAAAGAAACAGGGTTTAAATGAAAACACCCCTCTTTGATAACAATACCTATTCACTTATGCAGAGTAAAGATGGAAGGGCTGGAAATTTGGTCGAGATAATTTACTTATTCCTCTATTTGAAGCATGAGCACCTGAAGATTGTGTGGTGCATGAATCTCCGAGTCGTGCTACCAGTGAGAAATATATATATATGAAATTATTTATTTTAAAATAAATTTGTTTTTTTCTATATATTTTCACACACACACGCCCCCCATATATATATATATATATATATATATATATATATATATATATATATATATATATATGTAATTTTTTAAAGACGATTGCCAAGGTAGTGTGATTAAACAATTTTTCTTGTGTCCATATAATTTTTCTTTTCTGGACATAAATTATCAAGGACGATTTTAATTTTTTTTATTATTAACTGAATGTGTGTTTTTATGTATGTATCTGAATTTATAAAATTAAAAATTTTCCAAACACGATCAACATGTTCTGGCCGTGATCATAGTCAATGTTATTGATTCTTGGATTTTCCCTTTTTATTATATGTGCTCCCATTACTTTAAATTTTTTTACGCGTGGATGTAACTATTATACTTGTAGTTTCTACGAGTATGTTGCATATGTTAAGTTTCCGTATGTGTTTAAATTCCAACGGAGTGTACAGATGGCTTGAATTTGTTTAACCCCAACTTGCCATGAAGTGATTCACGCACTTGATTTCATGACTTCTGCGCTACATATGGGATGAGATAATCAGAATCCACTTATGAAACTGCAACGGACTGCCGGTGACTCGAGTGGCATCTTTTGCAGCATATCCATCATGCATATTCTCTTTTGTCCGCTGGTTCAACCAGATCTGTTGTAATCATCAGCTTGTTTCACTGTTGGTGTCTTTAGGGTTGGTCGCGTTTAGTCTGGGTCCTCGTCTTCGACCTTGCCGACAGGAGTTTAGAACTCCCGACGACATCGTTCTCAGAGATCATTGGGCTATGCAACCCCCGCAAACTCCCAGGAACGACCAACTCATTACTTGTGAGTTGCCAAATTAGTATGTTAGTTATTGATCAGTGGCAAGTGCTAAACCTAGTTTCATAATCAAATATTCGTTCATTAATGGACGTACTCCATCTAAATTCTGACCATACACCAAAGTTAGCTTTGATAAAATTTTAGACAAAACAGATCAGGAATTTTAGCGAATGCTATTTGTCTTTCACTATATAAACATAATTTTTATTTTATTATTGAGGCATTTTTAATATTGACACGGGAGGACCCCAGATTTGGAAAAGAGAAAAGAAAGCAATAGTGATGAGACAGTAATGAGCCAGGCATTGCTTAGGGGTTACAAGGGATAGGAATTTGTGGAGAGACATGATCGCCCATGTCCTGAAAAGATATAAAAGAAAACTGGAAGAGAATCTCACAGTCACAGAGCTATTTAACGAATTTGTGTGAGTCGATGGCAGAACAGGGGCAAAGATGATCAAACACTCTTTCTCTGCTGCGCGGGGAAAAAGAAGTATCGTGCTATGAACGCTATTAGGATCCGCGCCCAACGTGACAAAAAAGAAACCAACATGCATTCTAATCTCTATGCTATTCAGTGTTTAAATTTAAAACAAGTGATCAACATATACGTTGAGCTTTAACATCAAACGGTAAAATGTGAGACGGCCTGCCTAAAAATGAACCTAACTTCAGAAGACCATAGAGAATATTTCCCACTCAGACTCATGCGAGGTAAACTCGTTTTATAATAACTTCCTAATCAGTCAGTTATGTGCCATGCGTGATACACGTTTAGGCGATCATGTATCTTTCGAAACATGAAAAAAAAAAGGCAAATTTATTTTCTCGCAGTAGGTTGTGAATTTCTTTCTGCGGTAGACCAGTTGCCATTTTTTTAGGCTATAGAACCCGGTATTTCTGCTATTTACCCTTAGCTGGGGGAGAGGATTCATACCTTTCCCCATGGGTATTAGCACGTAAATGAATAATAATGGATTCAACTGGAATTTAATTCTTTCCGATTTCTCAATCCGAGCCGGTATCCATTGCTCCACCATGGGGAAAAGAAAGCAGCTCAAGATCAATAAAACGGCATTTAAAATGAAAGGCTTTAATAGATTATACGTCTTCAAAAGTCTATGGCTCCTTCTGAATACAACTAAAAACAGATCAGTTAAACTTTGCTGAGAAGCGCCAAACGTGAGACATACAAAACTGGAAGAAGGTATTATAATCTAATATATAATTATATTTAATTAATCTGGATGGTCCTAATGGCTTCCAACGTTACTGGCACGATAAGGATATTTTTTGGAGACATTTTCTACACGACACAGTGGAGGAGGTTCGATCATTCTCTGTTGCGCTGTCTTCTTCTAAAGAATAAATGAAGCTTCAGCTTATACAGAAATTGTTTAAACCGTGGCTGCTGTTTTAAATAGTACACATATTGACTGAAGACGCTATTTACCCATAGGTGTCTTCTGTGAAGAGGATTCATATCTTTCCCAAGGGTATTAGCACGTAAATGAATGCAATGGATCCGACTGAAATTCGAACTCTGCTTTCCGATTCCTCAAACCGAGCCACTATCCATTACTTCACAGCAAAAGGATTTTTCTTTTACATGGTGTTAGAGAAGAGAACCGAATGAAGTATGTCGGCAGTCAACCTAATTTCTGTCTTTTGCTCTTGACTCAGGTTAGCCAAGTAAATGAATGAAACGAAATGGGAAGATGAATTTGGGGCATTGGAAAATCACGATTTCAAATCCTGGCATCAAACTGACAAATGTTAAAAAGACAATTAATATTTTGTCTTCCATAATTCAAACCTCCATAATGAATGCTTTATATATATATATATATATATATATATATATATATATATATAAATAGATTAAAAATAGATTTCGTTGCACAATTATCATCGACACGTTCATTTGTATCACCCTACAATCATATCAAATCTCCTCTCTCTCTCACTCTATATATATATATATATATATATATATATATATATATATTTACACGTATATACATTTATACGCATATATATATATATATATATACATTTATATGTATATATACATTTATATGAATATATACATACATTTATATGTACATATACATTTATATATATCTCTGTCTATAAAAGGCAGGATATGTGTGTCTGTGTAACGAATGCACGGCCGCAATTTTCGACGGATTTGCACCAAAATTTACATGCACATGCTCCAAGTTAGCGGGAAAGCCAAGACTAACTTTGCATTTCCCAACTCACATCGATAGTGGAAATAATTGATTTTTCATGCGTCTATGGCAGTTTTCATGTAGTTTGCGGCCATTTTCTACTGGCCAGAGTGAGAGCCTATAGCTGGCTGCCACGAATAGGCATGAAGATTCTATTAGTCAGCGTGAGAGCCAACAGCTGACTGACACGAAGGTTAACTAGCATGCAAAAAAAAAAAATCGATAACTGCATTCGTCACAAGTGGGAAAAATTTAAATCTGCATGGCACTTTACCCCAATTGGCTTATTCGTCAAACTTAAACTCAACGTTGATTCTGATTCCGCAGAACTGGGTTGGGTTGAAAAAGTATTTGTTGTTAACATTCTTTTTCATTCGGTTTTCAGTTACAAGTCCTTTTTTTTAAAGCTGATCGTTTTGTGTTCATTTGTTTTTCATTTCTTTTTTCGTAACAGATTTAATGTTTAGTATAGAGCTTAGAAAAAAAATCGCAGTGTGAGATAGGCAAGAAGTAAGGCATGTAGCAACATCAGCACGACAAAGGGCACTCCTTTGAAAAAAAAGGCAAGGAAGGGCAAAAATATTTTAAGTCATTTTGATAGAGATTGCTGTATGAGTCGTACGATTTTTTGAATCAAGCATATATTCTTATGGCCATACTATATATATATATATATATATATATATATATATATATATATATATATATATATATATATATATATATTTATAAAATATATATATATATATATATATATATATATATATATACATTTATATGTATATATATATATATTGGAAGAAATGATCCTGAAATATATATCTGTATATACATATCACACACACACACACACACACATTTATATATATATATATATATATATATATATATATATATATACATTATTTATATATATATATATATATATATATTAAGAAATGGACTTTTTTAAAAAAAAAGAACGTTAAACATAAAAAATGTCTTTAATAAATACGGACTTTGTCCATTTCTTAATATATGACGTCATTTGTTTACATTTGATACGCCAGAGCAGTTATGAATGTACGAGATTCATGGAAGATTGAAGTTTATAAGCAGTAAATTCAACCTTGTCCAACCGAACGCTTTTTTGTGGCCGAGTCGGTAAGGCACGTCAGCGTAAATGACGGTTCCGTATAGGATGCAGGTTCGAATCCTGTCAAAGGACGAATATTTTCTATGAAAATTTCTCGGACATTCAGGCCGGTAAATGTTATTTAATACTGTTTATTATAAACAGAGCATTTACTTAAATACTTGTATCTATAAAAAAGAACGTTAAACATAAAAATGTCTTTAACATATATATATATATATATATCGTTTTCTATGCCTTCAAATATAATAAAGAATAAGCATGACTAAAGGATGAAAAAGGGTCCATGTTGAAATCGGTGACACAGCTTGCAATTATTTATAAGGTGCTCAGCTATATATATATATGAATATATGTGTGTATATATATATATTTGTACATACATTAATATATATATTTATATATATATTATTTATACATATATATATATATTTATATATATATACATTTATATATTCACATTTATATATATATACAAGAAGGAAATTACTGGAAAGTAATTGAATATATTATATTATTATATGTATATATATATATACACATTTATATACGTATACAGGCTTCGTATTTGAATATTTTTCTATTATGCTTTTACTTAATCTAAGCTTTTGGATCACATGAGCCATTATCAGAATGGTTATATGGACATTACAACAGAGATGTTCACCATGAAAAGTGACATTCTTTTATGTTTACATAGAAGTTTGCTATGCGACGATGACGTTTGCAGAATAGCAGACGCAGGTCGTAAATTCGTAATGTGGTTCTATGACGTCGTAGATGACCACGTGAGAAAAAGAAATGTTATCAACAGAACCATGCGTTTAAATGCATTGTAACATGTTGTGACTTGTATGAAATGTAATTTTTTTTTGAGTCTGCGTTGCTTTGTTTTAATGTAGATGTCTCCAATATCTTAACGTTCTTTTTAGTGTATATGTGTCTGTATTGTTATGCTATCAACTAATATATATATATATATATATAGAGAGAGAGAGAAGAGATAATTATGCGAATATATATATTAACGAACACACATAATATCCAACGTCTATATCACGACTCGGAGTTTCATGTAGACTTGCAATCTTCAGGTACTGGGTACATCATATCATATTTATCTATTTATCCATCTATGATAAAATGTAGTTTTAAGGTATGCAATATTTATGAATTAACGTGCACAATATCACGGATGGAGCATATGTAAATATAAAAGTCGACACTGAAGTCAATACCCAGAGATAACAATCTGTTTAATTGTTAGCATGAGACAAACTATCGTCTCTGAGTGTTGACTTCAATGTACATTGTTAAAATCCGTCGGATTAATAAAGAAATTAAATAATTAATATAGATAGATAATAATAATCTATTAATATAGATATAAAAAGTAGATTAATAATAAATAAAAAATCCATTACTTTTATAGGTGCGGATTGATTATATATATAACTAATACCATGACTACGAATATTATTTTAGGCTGATGAAGTCCATTTAAAGGACGAAACGTGTTATATAGATTTTTCCAGTTTGTCATTCAACTACCCAACACCAGTTTTACTGCAAGAACATTGACTTGCATCATAAAATTTAACAGAGATTATAATTTTCTCTCAATTCGAATATTTTAATCTTCATATCTGATACTGTAGGCATGTTGAAATTCATTCGAATCTACGATGTCGTTTGAAAGTCAAATAGTTCTCTTTAATGTTCAAATACTTTTGGGGCAAATTAAATTTAGAGATATTTACTGAATTTTGTTCCACGTTAGCGGCGTTTCTAGAAAAGAGAGGGGACTTGTGGAATTAAAAGGATTAATATGGGCATTTTTTTCTCGCTTTATAATTTCTAAATATAGCAATGATTTCATTTTTTTTGGAAGAAGAGGCTAAACTTAAAATAAATGTGAGAAGAAATTGTTTTTATTTTTATGTTTCACTTAGCCGATTTATACAACTTTCAGAAATTATTTTCAAAAAATATTTCATAACACTTTATTAAATAAAATAAAACATTACAAAATCAAACAGTTTTCCCAAAGAGTCGTGGTGGTAGTATCTTTTAAGGTATTTCGTACGTTAATAAAATCTTTCTAAATTTTTCTTTTCTTTTTGTGTGTGTGAAGATATTAGAGAATAGATAGAAGATAGAGAGAGAGAGAGAGATTAAAATGATTGATAAGTGGATATTAATAGATAGAAAAAAAGAGGGAGAGAGAAAGAGAGAATGAGAGAGATAGAGAGAGAGAGAGTGAGAGAAAGATAGAGAGAAAGAGAGACAGAAAGAGAGAGAGAAAAAAAGAGAGAGATAGAGATAGTGATAGAGAGATATATAGAGAGAGCTTTATATATTTAAATTTCAGGTTTTCGTACCACTGCTTGTGAATGACAGATGTCACACACACACACACACACACGCGCACACGCGCGTGCGCGCACACACACACACACACACTACGCCCTGACAGTAGTTCTCAGTCTTGGAAACCATCCGCCCTGGGATGTCATGCCATCACTGCACTAGCTGTATGAAAAACTAGATGGCTGTTGACCCTACAGAAAAGTTTATCTGCCGTTTGACCAGTCATCAGCATTTAAACTGACAGGACCCGTTTAACTACCGATGACCCTACCATGCGGCAGTTAGTACTGGGTTACATACAAGTAGCACTCGTAGAATATCTTGACATTACATCAGTCAGTCATTTAAGTGTCATACATAATACACGTTTGGTCGATCACGTCTAATTCGATTTATGACTGACTCAGTAGAATATTTTCCCGCAGTAGGTTACTGTTTCTTTCTGTAGTTTTCAACAAGGGTTATAGTCCGTCCCGCTATTTTTAACCAATATTAACCTGGGATATTTTTGTGTAAGTAAATGTAACAAATCTGCTTGGAATTCGAATTCGGCTCTCCGTATATCTGTTACACTACAACACATATCCCATTACGCACATTACATACAGACCGATAAATCTATAAAACACGACATAACACGCCTAAAAAGGACTATTTTTGCATAATGAACAATGTTAGTATTTTGCAAACAATTTTAAATTTGTTTATATTTTTATATAAATTCATGGTTTACATATACCATCAAAATATAACAGTATATATTAAATAATTTTGATATTGCATTCGATATATTTTCGACGTAAGTAATATAGAATTTTGATTGATAAAATTAACACTATTGTCACACATAAGAAAGCATTCTGTTTTTTTTTTAAATCATTAAAAGTAAACATATTAAAGAAAGATAATCAAGAACAAAAAAGCATTTAAGTATTAGCAATTTCTTTACACAACTTACTAAAATGATATCCCATTGGTATAGTAATACGAAACATGTTAGTGTCGTGTATCGTAGTACCTCCTGTAATGAAATATTTCAATATTACTATTTATATATTATATATATATATATATATATATATATATATATATATATATATATATATATATTTCATTTTTATAAACCCTTGGGAAAAGTATGAATCCTCTTCTCGCTCCCGCTATGGGTAATTAGACAGACAGACTGGGTTCTCTAACCTTGGATGGCAACTGGTCTAGGAGAAGGACAACTCTGAATTCAAAACCTGCGGATGGTAGTTTGGCGACCTAGTGGCACGTAGTGCACCAGGTCTCTGTCTCTCTATTCGACCCTTCAAAAAGTGTGGATGGTTCCGCACAAAACCTTCATCACTATGAACAAATAATAAGTGCTGGTGTCTGGTTGTCGGTTCCTAGAAACTGAGTTTTGACTCTCATAAGTCGAATTCGACAGGACACGAAATAATATAATATATATATATATATATATATATATATATATATATATATATATATATATAAACACGTTTCATTGAATAATATAGACATATTATGCCTATTTATATATACAACGATGATCTTTCTAGTTCTTTAAACAGTTTCTTAATGAAAAGTCTTGAAAGTCTACAAAGGAAGGTGCCGTAGTTTTTTCCTACCTAAGTACTTTTGATCTCCTATATGATCATCTTCAGGAGTGAATTACACAGACAAACTTATTTTAACTGTGATCGTTGTGATGGTGGTTTTTAAAAGCTACACGTGAACGCATCATCTCCCAATATAAAGAGTGCGAACCAGCGATTGATATAAATGCAAGATTGCGTTAAATGTTTGATATTCAACACGTTATTAAAATATATATATATATATATATATATATATATATATATATATATATATATATATATATATATTGCACATATAGTACTGGTGTTAATAAAATCTATCTACGCCAACTTTACGATAACCAGATATATTTTTAAAATTTGAATTATTACAGCACCTGAAGATTGATGTTATGCATAAAACTCGAGTCGTGCTATCGGTCAGTGAGGGATATCTATATCTCTCTCTCTCTCTCTTCTCTATATATATATATATATATATATATATATATATATATTGTAATTAATCTTACATATTTATAAGTCATTGTGCTAGATGGCTACCATTCGTCCAGGCTTTGAATATTGATGTCACATATAGTCTGATACTCCTTCTATATACTTAGATATCCTTGATAAAATCCAAAAAAAGGATCTTCAGTGTTATTCGTCTTGATTTGGCATGTCGACTTCAGTCACATTCTTATAAATACTTTCATGGTAATTGGTTTGACTTGTTCGTTTACTACGGCTTATCAACCATCTGCAGGTTATTTAAAGTCAGAAAAATATTTGTAGATTGTAAGATTTTTTTTAGATAATGGTTTAGAGAACAAGTCTTACTAATTAATCCATAGCTAATGGAAGAAAAGGTGGATTCATGCCTTTCCCAAGGGTAATTTCACGTAAGTGAATATAACGAACGCAACGAGAATTCGAACTTAGCTCTGTGATTAACAATTGCGAGCCATTATCCATTACACCACCCGCACATACAAGCTTACAGCTCCTGGTATTCTCAAGTGGTCACTCATCTAGGTACTGACCAGGCTCGACGTTGTTTAACTTCGGTGATCATACGGGAACCGGTGTTTCAACGTGATGCGACCGTAAACATAGTAATTGTTCTGATGAACTGTCCTCCATGCTCCCTAGACTCTATGAATTTAAGCGTAGTAATAGCGGCGAAGTCTTTATCATTTTATAGTTGAAATGGCTAGATTTAGCCGTAAGTTCTATGCTAACAGTTCCTTCTCTCGCGCTCCTTGGTTTTACAACTCTCTTTCGGTTTTTTGTCTTTCAGACAAGTTTGATCTTCAAAAATTTAAATGCAATATTAATCGTTATCTTCTGTCTTCTTAATTCCTGTTTTTTTTTCATTGTTCCAGCTCTTTAATAGTCTTTATCTTATATTCTTTCACACACTTGCGTCTTAGTGGCTTTATTGCCTTGCCTCGGGTGAAATGATTTAAAAAAATATTAAAGAATAGATTCCAGGAATTATATTGAAAAGAAGCAGATTTTATTTCTTATTTCAATTGAAACTTGACAGAATACTGTTTCCTTTAATAGCTTCAAGCCATAAATCGTCACGGTCCGACACTTCGGTGTTTTTCAAAAATACTAACGAATTGACAGCTTTTAATATTTATAGAACATAGAGAGAAAACTGTAACTGAAACTGTAGAGAAAAAAGTTTGTTTTTTTTTCTAACGGAACGAAATTAAATTAAAATATCCACATGAAGAAAGATGAAAAACCCATCGACTAAAATGCAGTGTTAGAAAAAGAAAAAGACGACGATAATGGTACGAACAAGCCATAAAAAGTAACACTTCTTCCGAGAAATTCAGATCAACCATCACGGTTATGACCCGCCATGCCACTCCCATTGTAGCGAACTACCGCAATGTGGTTTGCCCTGCCCTGGCGTCTCGTCTACAGTCACTTTCTCACAGACGCGCCGTCGCCTCCCTCTGTCTGTTCTACAAATACTTTCATGGCAATTGCTCCGAGGAGCTGCATTCGCTTGTTCCCAGACGTCATGAGTTCCAACGCCTTACGAAGCTGGCATCCCGCTCTCACCCCTTCACTGTCGAAACTCCTAAATGTAGCCGTCTCTTCTACTCCAATAGCTTCATGTCTCGCACATCTCGCCTGTGGAACTCCCTTCCCTATCCCTGTTTCCCTGTGAGCTATAATCCCCAGCTATTCAAGTGTAATGTCAATCGACATCTCCAGTTGCCTTGATCTATCAACTACCCTCATCCTTTCTTCTATAACTCCTATCTGATCTTGCTCTAAATTTTCTGTAACCCCTTGCGTCTTAGTGGCTTCCCGCCTTGCTTGGGGTGAAATGCTTAAAAAAAAAAGACATAAATTCTACTCGAGCAGATTCTTCTTACGAACCGCTGCGTTGTGAAACCGACGCCCAAGAGGATGCTACCACGATCATTAGAATCTTAATATGTTCAAGTCTAGAGTTGACCGTTATCTTCCTCACATAGCCTCATAATTTGTGTCTTTTACTCTGTAATCCTCTACCTCGAGTGGCTCTTTGGCTTTATACATGGTGAACAACATTTTTTAAAAAATGTCCGAGAATACATTCACCGAAGCATTATGCTACAAACAATAAAGATGCGGATACTAGTCCGAATAAATCGTGAAATAAGGACAATACTTCATCTGAGAAGTTCAGATGATATTGAAGAAGTCTCAAGAATACATCGACCGAAGCATTCTGTTACAAGCAATAAAAAAGTGGATATGTATCCGAATAAACCGTGAAATAAGGACAGCGTTTCATTTGAGGAGTTCTGATGATACTTAAAAAGGCTCAAGTTACATTGGCCGATACATAGTGCTACAAATAATAAAGATGTGGGTACTAGTCCGACAAAATCGTGGAATTGATTAAAAATACTTTATGCAGAATCTTCAAATATGTTTTTTCATCACGAAAAACAACAATGAAAATGTGATGCCACACGCTATTGAATTTGCTTTTGTGGATCTAAAAAGTAATCGAGTGACCGATCAAGGAATGAATTCTAGAGAACCGATAAACATATCGATTCCACCGATGGTAGTCTAGACATTCACACCATCCGTTTCTCTCTACTAATCCTCTCAGAAACTAAAAATACTAATAAAACTATAGTCCTATCGTCATTACATAAATCCTGTTATTAACCCGTTGCTATGGAGTCATTCGTCCAGGCTTTGAATATTACTGCCATATCTGGTGTGGTATATATTTAGATATCCTTGATAAAATCCAAAGAATCTGCAGTGTCATCGGTCTTGACTTGGCATCTCGGCTTCAGTCACATTTCTACCGCTCTAATGTAGCTTCCCTCTGCCTTTTCTATAAACTAACCTCGCAGATGGTTACTATTATAGCGATTTCGACTCTCACAGAGTGGACCGCGTTTTTCGACATGCGTCCGACTGTTATACTTATTAAAATATTTATAAGGATACTAATTATTAGCACTAGTCCATTGATGAGTTTTTTCTCTTAGATTTAAAAATAGTGTCTCTTCTACAAATGAAATTATACTCATAATGTGGCTATAAAAGGAATGTGCTTCTGCATAAGAAAACTGAGAATATCATGGATGGAACATGTGAGCAAGGAAGTTTAGAAGGAAAATGGAAACGGTACGAGCACAGGAACTGACAGAAAGAGACAACTGAGATTTCTGGGACATAAAAAGGGTGTTCCAATAACTTGGGCCGATTTTAATGTGAATTAAGTTTAAGCGTCTAATGATTTTATTTTTTATCTTTCAGATTTGGCGGACATTTGGGCGATATTATTTTTCACACATAATTGCCAAGACTTAAATAACATGATCCAATAGAGAAATAAATAAATTTTCAACAATAACACTGATTTATCCGATCCGTCTTAATGAAACACCCTTATATATAATCCGTCTTAATGATACACCCTGATATATAATCCGTCTTAATGAAACACCCTGATATATAATCCGTCTTAATGAAACACCCTTATATATAATCCGTCTTAATGAAACACCCTTTATAATAACCACCTTATTATAAAGGGTGTTTCAGAACCCTTGCAGAATCTGACACTCACTAGACATATTGAAGGCTGAATATTTTTGTTTGCTTAGCGGCATATCAACTACTTATGGGTCATTTAATGCGGAAAAATGCAATGCTGGTATTTTTTTTAAAAATTCTTTACAAAAATGTATTGCTGTTATTATTACTATAAAAACAATTTTATGATAGGTTCGTATGAATAGAATATGTATTCTTTGTAAGAAATCAGTTTGTAGATCAGGTATCATTAAAGAGGGTTTTTGTCGAGAGTCAAATGTCTTGTTGGTAATATTTTTTCCAAAATGTACTACTGATAATTAAAAAAAATGTATTGTTCTTATTTTTACTATAAAAAAATCTATTTTTATACTTTCATAGTATTTTGACCCCAGTTTGGGGGTTAACTATTTGCCCATAGCTGGGACCCTAACAGGTGCTACCACCCCATCTCAGAGTTGACCAAAGCATGTATTAAGGTGGGGAAACGCACACATACAGACACATACACACTTTAACATTATTTACTTCTGTTTCCATGTGCCGTGTAACTTCAGAACGTGCTCGGTTAAGGCTCTCCACAACTTCCCTATCCTTTGTAGTTCTATGTCTCCATCCTACCCGTCTCAGTCCCTGTTCTACCATCCATTTACTTTAGTACGTTAGGTAGTTAGATTGCTTAGTGTTTTCCTCTTCCTTTCTTCTCATCAATATAACATTTTGGTGTCAAATTCTTCCAAGACTTCTTTTATCATTATGTACCCCAGTAATTTCATCTGTCTCTTTCAGATTCTAAGGAAAAATGTTATTTTTGTTTTCTTTTTTCTTTAAAAACTAAAGATGACCTGTCCATGCCATTCTCAACTTTCTTCCTCTACCCAGAGTTTTTGCTTCATTTGTGATGAAATTATTAATTACTTAGGCCACAAGAACGGCATACAAGCATTATTCTACATAAAAATAGAAACGATGTATCGTTGAACCGGATTTATCCAAACTTTACAGTGAAACAATCCTGAGAGAATTACCGTGTACACTCGAGTATAGTATTTACGTAAAAAAGAGGTCGCATTATACACAGGTAATTTGAAGAGTATAAATCCTCTTCTTCTCTCCACATCTATGGGTAAATAGCAGGACAGACCGGGTTCTATAGCCTTGAGTGGCTACCGTAGAAAGAAATGGCAAACCTACAGCCAGAAAAAAATCTGCCTCGTCATCTATCGAAAGATACATGATCACTTTAAGCGTGTATCACGCATGGCACATAACTGACTGATGTAGCCGTAGCCAAACAACATACTATGCAGCTAAGGAAATGATTGTTTGCATTGATCCCGACTACGGTAACTTACCTGGTGAGGCATGAGCATGAAGAAAGGTACGGTATCTAAATCTTCGAATCAGATATTTTACGGTAAGTGGTTTTTCTCACCATTTTGGAGTAGCTTTGTCACCCCCACCCCCACCAGAAAAAAAGAAAACAAACAAAATGACCATTTATTTGCTATAAAATATATTCCAACACGCCAGCAATAGGTAAATAGCAGGACAGACTGGGTTCTATAGCCTTGGGTGGCAACCGGTCTAGTAGAAGGAAAACTGTATATAGCCGGTGGAATAATGGATAACGGCTCGGATTGAGGAATCGGAGAGCCGAGTTCGAATTCCAGTCGAATCCATTACATTCACTAATACCCTCTTCTTATCCAAAGCTATGGGTAAATAGCAGGACAGACGGGGTTCTATAGCCTTGGATGGCAACTCGTCTACCGCAGAAAGAAATGGCAACATACTCCGGGAAAAAAAAAATCTGCGTCGTCAGTCATGTATCGAAAGGTACATGATCGCCTAAGAGTGTATCACGCATGGCACATAACTGACTGAATTTTTTTGAAGAGGTCGAAGCTCATGCATTTTTAGTGACAGGTTGCACTATACACGAGTAAATATATTTTCAAAAAATTCAGGGGGCGTACTATACACGAGTATATACGATAGATGTCCTACCATGATTCAATACTGGCGGCTACAATCTTGACAATATTAGGTATGCAGATGACACAGTGTTGATAGCAGTCACAGAAAGTAAACTATAGGAACTTATAGGGAAGTTATTCAAGGAGAGAAGAAAGGATTAAACCTAAATTATAATAAGCATATTTGTCAGCAAGTGGAACAGTTCAAGATGCAAACTAAGGATTGGAGTCACCCAAATCAAGCAAGTACACAAATATATGAAGGAAATGTTTTAACAAAGGACGGAAAATGTGATACCGAAATCCGAAGTCGCATTGGGATAGCGAAAGATGCTTTCCAAAGATTAAGCAAAGTATTAAGAAACAGGAAAATTTCCTTAGAAACAAAGAAAAGAGAACTGAAATGTAATATCGGTGCTCTTATATAGCAGTGAATACTGGACAATCTTATCAGAGATAAAATATAGACTTGAGGTAACTAGTTCTACAGAAGGATAGTGAGAATACCAGTGACTGGATATGTGAGCAACGACATTGTTTTAGAGAAAATAGAAGGAAAAAGGGTACTTGTATATAGCACCAGAACGAGGCAGTTGAAATTTCTAGGGCACATAATTAAGAAAGACGGTTTGGAAAATTTGACGCTCACAAGACATACTGAAGGCAAGAGGAAATCCGTGTGTAGTGTTTTTTTCAAGCGTAGCTTAGATGTGGCACAAAGCCGAAATTAGGGGACACCCAGTGAGGATCGAACTCACTACTCAATCGCAATTGTTCTAGCGAGCCAAGCTTGCTAACCATTACACCGCCTCGAGGTGCCCCAGGAAAGCAGTGTGTAACCTGCCTAACGAGCGAGTGTAAATGACTGACAGAACAGGGATCAGCTAACAAAAAGACAAATTTTACTAAGTGTTTCAAAAGACAGGAAATCGTGGAGAACTATCATCAATTATGTCTTGATGGATCACGGCAAATAGAAGAAGTGTCGCTAACCTTGCAACACGGGAAGGTAGGCAGATTTAGTCCCTTTTTTTTTAAAATAATCAGTCCCTTGCTCTACCCACTAACTTACATCTGCAAGTAACTAGACCAACACTAACGCTGGTTGTTCGCACGGCAACTAGTTTTCTATTGACATTCTGCCTTTATTTTTTTTCCTCGCTACCAAACTGAAGTGACGATCATACGTCAAATGCGTCATGTGCCATGCGCCGAACAGCGTGCGTGAATCTACTTGTGTTGCCGCTATACACTGTATCCGTGTGTTCACCTACGCATGGGTGAGTGAGTGCCTGCAAGCGTGCGTACGGATGCATACGTCAGCGATGAGAAACACTTGTGAATCAGTTGTGTGTGTGTGTGTGTTGGCTGTAGTACACGATAAAATACAACTCTAGTGAACACTTCCTCCACCGCTCCCAATGGATATATCGAATGTTGTTAAGATTTTGGCCGCCAATAATGAATGTGTATAAGCTGACACCATGTCTAGTGCGACCCCTGAATTGTTTTGCAGGGATGTTAACCGCTCCAGAAAAGATTTACTTCTGTATAGTGTAACCGGTTACCGAAAAGGCATTTTTAACCATTTAAAAAAAAAGAGGAAAAAAAAACCTGCTTATAGCGCGACCTCTATTTTTTTTGAGTAATAATAAAAACTTGCACTATACTTGATTACAGGAATTCCTCGATTAGTGCAGATAATGTGTACATGGATAACCATAAAAAATCAATTATCAATTACTATGGTTAAACTGAAGAATATTTTACCGCACTTATCAAGTATTATGCATGCATTAATCGAATTTTGATATATAAAAAATTTAGCGTACTAATCGAAAACGCATTAAACGAATGCGCATTAATCGAGGGATTACTGTATATGCGATTATTCTCTCAGGATTGCTTCACTATAAAAGGCAGTGGGTGTGTTGATATATATATATATATATATATATTTATTTTACTAACCTTAGATTATTTCAACACCAAGCCACATGAAAAGTAGGAAGATTGTATTGCGACAATCGAACAGGCGTGGAGAGCCTATCTGTTTTGAATAATTAACATTCGAAATACTGGCTTTTGCCAGAGCTTGAACACTGACTGTTGACGCCTGTGGGAAATATGTAACGAGCTCAGACACCAAGCATAGAGAACTTATGTGGCTTGAAAAAGCAACAATCAAAATCTAGGTGCGTTCGAAACCCCGATCACTAGCACTGACGGAAATTATACAACTAAGTCGTGGCTGCTTGTGTAAGTGTGTTGTGAGTAAGCGATTCTTCTTAGAACTTGCGAACGCAGAAACCGGACGCGATCGAAAGCGACAGTCAGGTATATTAAAACTGCGTCTAACGCACTTAAATCTTGTTTCCATAGAGCGCTTCGCCGTCGTGAAGTGAGAAGCAAGCTTCTCTCGCTAAATCGTTTTCGACTTTGTAGTGAGCTCAATCCCGAGTACTCCATAATTTTGGCCTTGTGCCTCATCTAAGTTTCACTTAATAAATCGCTAAATCCTGCCACCACAGTGAAAATTTATTTGTAGGTTGCTGTTTGGTGGTTAGAACAGCAGACAGACAGCCAGGAAGTTGGTCGCCCGACGTAGAGCAAACATTACTGGTCTAATCGCGCATAATACTCGTAAGCGGCAGGAGTTCGATCCCAGTGCTGGACTTGTTGAAATTTTTTAATCACTTCATCCCAAACAAGGCGATAATGCTACTAAGATGCAAGAGGCTACTGGGAGTTAAAGAGAATTAAAAAGACTTTAAAAGGAAACAGAAACTTAACCCTAAACCTCTACTTCCGTTCAAGAGACTGGGGAGGAGTGTGAACTGGACGATAGGTGTACCTATCTACTCCTATTAGTGAAAAAAATAAAATTAGTAGTTGAACTAGACTTTAGAAGGAACCGAAACTCCAATCCTAAACAGGAAAGAAGGAATAAACCTCGACTTCTGTTCAAAAGATCGGAGAGGAATGTGAACCAGTTTGTCTATCGTCCAGTTTTCACTTCTCAACTGTCTTTTGAACAGGAGTAGAAATTTATCGCATATTTCCTGATTTTTAAAAAATAATTTCACCCCATGCAAGGCAACAAAGCCACTACGACGCAGAAGGTTTCTGAGTGTGAAAGAATAGAAGTAAGGAAAACATTATTAAAGAGCGAGAACAATAAATCAAACAGAAATTAAGAAGACAGAAGATTGACATTGTATTTAAATTTTTGAAGATAAAACTTGACTGGAAAGCAAGAAGCCGGAAGCGAGTTCCACAAGCAAGAAGTGCGATAGAAGGAACTATTAGCATAGAACTTACGGTTACATCTAGCCATTTCAAATCTTTTTTAAGATTGGGTTTCTAGTTCACTTTCTTTTTAAAGTTTTCTCATTCTTTTTCACTCCCTAGTAACCCTTTGCGTCATAATGGTATCTATTGGCTTGCTTGGAATGAAATAATTAAAAAAAAAAAATCACTAAACAATTGTGTTTACATTTCCATCTTAAATATCGTGGCGGCGACATCATAACTTCGTATTTAGAGAAAGAAAATTCCAATTTTAACATAAACAAGTTCGAGTCTTTTCTTTTAAGCGAACAGCTTAAATGTAAATTTATGAGGTAGTGGTAGTAGTAATAGTTCCGTCTCTCGTCGTGTAAACTGTAAATAACGGGAGAGAATTTGTTTTTCATCCTTCTTGTTTTATTGGCTGTTAGACCTCGATGATATCCAATCAGAAGTAATGGTTCTATCAATTCATGATCACTACTTTTTACTGGTTTTTCCCATATGTTCAGAGAGCCTAAAATTACTTCTTTAGCTAAGAAATCGTAAAATTCTTTATTGAATCGTTACGTCTTCTAGTACCGTAAACATTTACCATATTTAATGGCAGAAAAGACGCCCTTTCCCTTAAAATGGTAAAAAAAAAAAAAAAATCCCGCGTTTTAAACACAAACCTGGGGATTCTGGTATACAGAATCCATATACTATCAATATTTGTACATAGCCCGCAACAAAACCACCATCACCATCATGATCATGATGATCACTTTCATCAGTCTCATGACCAGGTGTGCTGTAGGTTCGCGGTAGCATGCCTTCGGTAAAGTCGACGAGGGGGAGCTCATCCCGCTTTAGGTCACTACTACTTCTACTACTACAATAATATTAATAGTAGCAGTAATAATAACACTAGTGATGATTACAAAAAACAATAATAATGGGTTATAAATAATAAGAATTATTGTAATAGTAAAGTTAACAGTGTCAATAAAAGAAAAAATAATGAGTCTGTATGAAATGAAGCTTAAATGGCCAAAGGCGAGTAGTATTTTAAGATCCCTGTATCCGACAGGAGTAATACAGAGATAATGTTAAATGTAAATAGGGGTAACTTTTTATGTCGTCATATAGAATTGTCTGTTCGTTCCTAATTGAAAGATTAGTAGTGAAATAATAAAAAGACTGTATAAGGACCAATGAAAAAAAAAAAAAAGTTTAAACATTGCCTATATATATATATATATATATATATAGGCAATATTTTAAACTAAAAAATGCCTATATATATATATATATATATATATATATATATATATATATATATATATATATATAGGCAATGTTTAGGCTTTTTTTTGGTTGGATTGATGAGTTTGTGACCCCTGGGTTTCAGTTGAACATTTTCTAATAAGTAACGCGCATATAGTATATAAATAATAATCTATATAATATATATATATATATATATATATATATATATATATATATATATATATACATAATATATATATATATATACATATATATATATATATATATATACACGATAATTACAAATATAAAATCTGTCACTTAGCTGGTTGATGTTATTTTCTGCATTTCGACTTTAGAGTTTCGTAGACAGGCCTCCATCAATCGGTCCTTTTCTCGTCAGGAGATATTAGCGATATATATATATATATATATATATATATATATATATATATATATATATATATATATATATATATATGTGTGTGTGTGTGTGTGTGTGTGTGTGTGTACAAATGTAAAATTTAACACTGAGATCATTTCAGAGGAAACACTCTGTTTCATGCTTGAACGCAATCAAGCCATGCCAAATTTAAAATTTATGTAACCCTCTCACCAAAACTAGACGCCATGCACTAAACGTACAAAAAGTTTCAGCGTCCTATCTTAGTAGGATTTAATTAAACCAAAAAAAGTCTGAAACTTACTAATTATTAAGTCCAGAGCGTTAACTCAACATAATATCAAAGTGTGGAATACCTACTTACAAAAGTGATGGAAAGAAAAAAAGAAAACGACTCTTAATGAATGCGGCAGATAAAAAAAAACAAAAAACCATTCTAAAATTCCCAGCACCTATCCGTCGTTCCCTACCAACATAACATATTTAGTCCGATGAAGTCCTGAAGGGCGAAACGCGTCACAAGTAAACTTTTTCCACTTTGTCATACAATTTTCCCAATACTGTTTTTCATATATAAAAATATATATCATTATCTCATATATATATATATATATATATATATATATATATATATATATATTGACCCTTCAGTACGTTGGCATATATGTTTCTCAATATATATATATCATTTGTTGAACTCAGCCAATACTTTTTTCCCGATTCTCGTCGAACTTTGTCCTCCATTCAAATGCACCAACATAACCTAATCGCTGCGTTCAATGCTTATTTAATGAGGTTTGGAAAATATAATACTCAAAGGCGCTTTGAGGTGTTTGTGAGTTTTAAATATTCAAGCCTTCTTTTTCATGGAATGTTCTCCTTAGATTTCAGCTGTTTCTGCGTGATTATTACCATCAGTTCATTTATAGTTGATTTTTTCTTTAGAACTTGCTCATTTGTTGAAAGGGTTTGTCCATAGTATTTTCAACATAATGTCAAAGAAACACATTAGTCTACCCAAAGACTTTTACTTGGAAAAAAATATAAACATATGTTTCCTCTAATTCTCTTAATATATAGAACTATTTTAAAACATTAATAACAAAGTTGGAAAAATTTTGCGTCACACGAAAGTTTTCTTCGACTTTGAAATTAATTTTCCTGATAAATGTAAATGAAAGTATCTGTTTAATAAATAAGTATTGCGTTTATTTTTATTACAAATATCGTGGCGAAAGGCATAGATCCATCTATTCAACCTAGCTATTTTGATAAATAGCAGGGTAAATGGGCTATCTAGCATTTTCTAAAAAAAAATTCTGAAATAAAATTCATGGATCATGTTTAAAGAAAACCAATCCATTATTTTTCCCAAGAGGTCATGGCTATAAATCTGTGGAGAGTCATGATTACTTACGCCCTGAAGGACAAGCAATTAGGAAAAAAATAATGACAGGTTAGATAAACCGCTAGTGTACAAAGGGGTAGATATATTTGCTCAACATTAAAGGCATATTTGATACACCGGAGTTTTAAAATATGAATAATACATTTTTTTTTTTTTTCAACTCATTCCCCAACTCCTTCAACGCAATAAAGTCACTGAGACGCGAGGGGGGTTACTGAGTGCAGAGAAAATGAGAATTATAAAATTTTATTTTAGGAGAATCAACAATAAAAGAACATGAATAAAGATGACGATTGACATTACATTTAGTCTTTGAAGATCAAAGTCAACTTCAAAGCAAGAAACCGGAAGAGTGTTTCACAAGGGAGAAGTGCTGAGGGAAAAAAACTGTTAGCATAGAATTTACGATTACATGTAGCCATTTCAATTGTTGTCAATTTAGTTTTACGTTTAAATTCTAAAAAATCTACATACCAAAGAGGAAATCTTATCAAAACAATTACCAATTCATTACCTATATTATTATTATTATTATTATTGTTATTATTATTATTAGAAGTAGTAGTATTATTTTATAGTATTTATAGAATTATTATTATTATTATTATTAGAAGTAGTCTTTTCCTAGTTATTATTATAGATTTATTATTATTATTATTATTTTATTATTATTAGAAGTAGTAGTAGAATAGTCGAATTATTATTATTATTATTATTATTGTTATTATTATTATTTTAGTAGTAGAATTAGTCAGTAGAAGAAATCGTTATTGAAGCAAATCTTTTATGCCTCACTTTCCAGATCAGGATATCAATTTTTGATTTTTTTAGGTCTTATCATTTCTTCCCTTTCTGCATTGACAAAACCATTCTTGGTCGTTTTTTCTGTTCGAAGCAGTCCTGTTTTCTGAAGAATTTCATTTTAAATCACAGTCCATATTTTTTCAAAGCCATGTTCAGATTTGGATATTCCAGAACAATTTTGTCACTGTTCCATGGGCGCCTTCAGCAACAGGGACAACTTCCACTTTATTAAACCCCTAAAAAATTTGCAGCCTCATGTTTCAAATCTTGATATTTTTCCTCCTGAAATATCCCAAAATTTCTCAGCTAACCTACCGTCCCCCTGGTATTCCTCTATATGTCATGATCCAATATGTTTGTTACACTTTCTGGAGAGTAATATTATAAAATAGCCTTTTGGTTTCAATTACATATTATCACATTGCGTAGTGAAACCGAGGGCGCCCACAACAATAGAATGACAAATTTTCTTGAGAATAACATGTTCGTCTCAAGGTCCTCATGTTTGAAATCTATTTGATATATAAAAACAATTATTTTCTGAACAGATTTGTTATTATTATTTTTATTATTATTATTATTATTATTATTATTTTCTTTGATTTTTGTTTTGTTTCATCCCAAAAATTTTTCTTTCGCATGGTTCCCATCAAAGGGATAACCTAAGGTTAGAGATAACCTTTCATTTGACACTTTCACCTAAACAAAAAAAAAAAAAAAAAAAAAGAATAAAAAAAATATGTTTTGGTAATTTGTGGGCTGTACTTGTCAAAATTTTTTTTGTATCTCCTTGAGGCATGGACTTCCAGGAATCCCTTCAAAGTCTACTGCAATCTTTTCCAAGCAGTCCTTATCCAACTAATCAGGGATTGTTGATGTTCCCATCATGCCACATTTGAAAGATTATTATTATTATTATTATTAAATTATTATTTTATTTCCTTCAGTTTTTCTGATTTGCTGCTTTATACGTTCATTTAACCTAATGTAAATGAAGTTTTACCAAGTTATTCAAGGAGTTTTCTAAGTACACAGTTTTTCGAAAAAGATGAATTTCGAGGATTTTTTTATTATTATTATTATTATTATTACTTTTATTATTATTATTATTTCCTTGGGTTTCTACTGTATACACATACCTTCATTTTTCAAAAAACCTAAGGTCAGAAATGACTTCATGACATCTTCCACATTGATCATTTTTTGAAAAAAAAAAATAACAAATGGGTAAAACCCCCCTAAGATTTACAAAACATTTTGAATAAATTTTTTATCTTCGTGAATAAGTGAGCTGTTATTTCCAGAGATATTTTTTGTATTTCTTCCCAAGAATTTTAAAAATAACTTCAATAAATCAGATCGGAATAATTTCCAATCAATCCGATTTTCTCCATTATTGATGTCCTCAATTTCTTTCTAAATTTTTCATTTTTAAGATCCTTGTATTTGGTTGTTTTTGAAGATTTTCAACGATACATTCCAATTTGCAGGGACTGACAATTAAATAAGAAAACAGATTTTGTTTTTTTGGGCCATGTAGTTCGATTATTTAATTTGATTATTCTGTCTGTGTGTGTAAAAAAAATCCCATAAAGAATATTTCAGGATATATTTCTGTAAAATTTAAGGTATTGTTCATACCAATTTCTTACAATTTTCTTTATTTAAAAGTTGCATATTTTTCAGTGCAGATATAAATCACTTATCATGACGAGTTTATATTCATTCGAGTTTACAACACTGCAATTGATACAAGATGGTCAATTATTTCTGGATATTTATAAAGAATCTGCATTAAAATTTATAGACAAAAGATTTTTCAGTATGTGTGTTTAAATTTTAATTTTATTCTGTTAGAAAGCATTGGTCTTTGATTAGCAAGAATAAAACCTTTGGTTTCAGGTTTCAAAAGCATACGTATCCACCGAATTTATGGAGTTTATATAGATACCTTTTGTTGGGTATTTCAGAGTATTGATAAGGATTTGATTTGCCATGGTTTATTTTTTTTATTATTATTCCAATTATTATTTTTCATTTACCAGTATTTTGATTTTTTCTTTTGAGTTGGTGTCAAAGACCCAATTAAGAAACATTTTCCACTGATCAATTAAAAATTCAACAATTGGCATACATATTTTACATAAGACAAAGTTATCGTAAGGTGCAGGCTGTAATTTTGAGAACATTTTTTTTTCTATTTTTTTTTAATGCATTCAAAAAACAGGAATCCCTTCAATGAATTTATTGGATTTTTTTTTTCTTATTAAACTGAAACAGTTTGAAAAGTTTTTTTAAATTCACATTTGAGATTTCTGTATCTCATTGTTATTATTATTATTATTATTATTATTATTATCATCATCATTCGATTTCTGCTATGGACACACTACCTACCAAGTCTGCGGAAAGACCTAAGGCAGGTCGTGGTGTGTTGTTATGGCCACATTTCATGTTAATTTTTTTTTTTTTTTTTTTTTATCTCCGATGAAGTTGCTAGCGTTACATAGACAAAGTTCTCCTTAGTGTGTGTGCTGTACTTAATAAGACAATTTTCTGTATGTCTCTTAAGCTGGGGTTTTCAGGATTCTTTCAATGTGTTGTTTTGTTCCATTTTTTATAATTCCAAGTGCACCTATTACCACTGGTATTATTCTTGTTTTCAATTTCCACATTTTTTCTATTTCAATTTCCAGGTCTTTGTATTTTGATAGTTTTTCAAATTCCTTGGTTGCTATGTTACAATCCGCTGGACAAGCCATATCAATTAGTAGGCAAGTTTTTTCTTTCTGGTTTTTGACAATAATGTCCGGCCTATTTGCTTCAATTTTTCTGTCTGTGTGGATGGTATAATCCCATAGAATGGTGACATCTTCTATTTCTGTAACCGGCGCTGGCCGATGTTCATACCAGTGTTTGCTTACACATTTTCCAAAGTGTTTGCACATTGTCCAGTGTAAGTATTGCCCCACTCTATCGTGACGATTTTTATATTCATTTGGGGCAAGTATAGAACATCCTGAGATTAGATGGTCTATTGTTTCTTGGTATTTGTCACAGAACCTGCATTTTGGATCCACATTATTATGTATGATATTTGCCTGAAAATTCCTAGTGAAAAGACTCTGGTCTTGCGCTGCAAGAATAAAGCCTTCAGTTTCAGACTTTAATCCAGATGCTCGTAACCATCGATGAGTATTAACTTTATCAACATTGGGTTTATTTGCACGTTCTGGATATTGGCCATGCAGAGGTTTGTCTTGCCAGCGTTGTTTCATCTGTTCAAGGGCTTTATCCTTGGCTTTCATTTTTTTCATATCTTTTGCTGCAATAGTTGGTTCTTGGCTTCTGTTTTGATTTACTACAGAATCTACTAAATGTAAATGTTGTTTGTATTTACTGCCTTCTTTTATTATTGAATATTTTTTCTTTCTGTTTTCATGTTGTTTCACTAATTTTATCATCCAGTCATTTGTTGTTTCCATGTAAGTTAGTAAGCCAATAGTTGTTGTCTTGTATGACAATTCTAGCTGAATAAGACCTCTTCCACCTTCTTTACGGGGTATGTATAGACGGTCTACATCAGCCTTTGGATGATGCATCTTATACTTAGAAAGAAGCTTTCTTGTTTTAGAATCCATTTGTCTGATGTCATTTAGAGTCCAGTTCAAGATGTTGAAACTATATTGGACCACTGGGATGGCTAGGTTATTAATGGCCATAATTCTGTTCTGAGAATTCAATTCAGTTTTTAATACCAGTCGTACCCTTCTATAGTACTCTTTACGCATTTATTTTTTCATTTTCTTATGGTGAATTCCTTCACTCTCATTTACACCTAGGTACTTATAAGCTTCTCCTTGTTCTAAATCTTTTATTGTTACAGCAGGGTCTAAACTAATAGAGGAAGTTTGTTGTAGCGATCCTCGTAAAACTGTAGCTTTAGCACATTTATCCAAATTGAATTTCATTCCAATGTCTTCACTGAAGCATTTTACAGTTTGCAGAAGACCTTCCAGCTCATTGTCATTCCTAGCATACAATTTTAAGTCATCCATGTAAAATAGATGGTTTATTTTCTTTTGAGCTATTTTGTAACCGCATTCTGTCTTGTTAAGTTGGCTGGTTAATGCTATAAGTGATATGCAAAATAATAAAGGAGACAAAGAGTCACCTTGAAATATTCCTCTATTGATGTTTATTTCGCCAGACTTATAGGTTCCATTTTTATGATTGAGGTAAAGTGTAGTTTTCCATATCGACATACATTGTTTGATGAAATTGATGATAACAGGTGATACCTTGTACATACTTAAAGACTTTAAGATCCAGGAATGTGGTACACTATCGAATGCTTTACGATAATCTATCCAGGCAATACTAAAGATTTTTTTCCACGGAAGCAGTTTTCCAGGATCATCCTATTAATAAGTAATTGGTCTTTACATCCGTAGCAGCCTCGTTTGCACCTTTTTTGTTCAAGTGGTAGTATGTCATTTCTTTCCAAGAAGAAATATGTCTGTTTTGTTAAAATAGATGTTAACAGTTTGTATGTTGTTGGAAGACATGTAATTGGTCTATAGTTTTTTCGGAATATTTGTGTCACTATTTTTGGGTAGAAGAAAGGTAACTCCTTTGGTCATCCATGCAGGAATTTTAGTTGGATCGGTAACCATTTCTTGAAGTTCTTTGGCGATTTTTTTTGTGTGCTGTATTTAAATAATATAGCCAGAAGTTAGGAATTTTATCTATTCCTGGAGATTTCCAGTTGTGTGCTTTTTTCAGTGCACATTTAACATCTTCTTCTGTGATTCCCCCATGTCTGTTCTGGTTTATTTTTCATTCGTTCTAACTCTTGCGCAATCAATCTGCCTCTTCGTTGTGTTCTTTAGGGCAAGCCCATATTTTTCCCCAGAACTGTATAACTTCTTCCATTTTAGGGGGGACTGTCACTTCAATTCTTTGTTTACCTATTTCCCTGTAAAATTTCTTTGCATCGGTTTGAAAGATCTTGTTCTGTCTATAGAATCTTGATCTTTTCTCGTAGCGTCTTATTCTTTGAGCCTTCAGTTGTATTGTTTGCTTTATTTTTTTTTTTAGTTGATAGGACTTCATTTTCATTCCTGATATTGTATTTTCTTTCGACTCTTCTGCCTTTTCTAGTTCTTACATTTACTCCTCTTGCTAGTTCATCAGTACTGATAATTCACTTCTAAGGTGTTCAATTTCTTTTCTATTTTTCTTTTCCAAGGTGGATCTTCATGTCTGTTGAGACTGCCTTTTTTTACTTTGATGTTCAGTTTATTTGTTGCTGCTATTGCTGATGCATATATTGCTTCATTGAGATTTATATGAGTGTCTTCTTCATCCAGAATCAATTTGAGTGCTGCATTATAGAGCTTAATAGTTTTGAGGTTATGCTTTGTTGGTTGTAATTTTGGGAGTTGTTCTCGTTCCTCCATTGCAATATTCTGTATCTGACTTATATGGCTCATGATTTCATCCTTGGCTTCTTGTATATTAATCTTGTTTTCTGAAAAATTATTATTATTATTATTATTATTATTATTTTTATTATTATTATTATTATTATTATAAATTTCCAATAACGTCTTTGAAGGAGGAAAATTTTTATTTTTCAATAGAAAGTTATTGAGCATATTAGATTGGAAGATTTTTATGGATATGTGAGCATTGATCATGCCCACAATCTTTTTTTTTATCTAAAATACTGATGAGTAAAATCTGGGATTTTCTTAATGTGTGCATCAATAATCTTTTGAATACTTCCTGGTGTTTTTTGTTGTTGCTGTTGTTGTTGTTGTTGTTGTTGTTTCTTCTTCTTCTTCTTCTTCTTCTTCTTATTATTATTATTATTAGTAGTAGTAGTAGTAGCATCAGTAGTAAGACTACTATTTCTCGGTATTTTGGTTCAGATCAATGGTAATTATTATGTTAGTGCCGCACATTGACGTCGTCAGTGGAAATTCTGTTCTTGAGTCACGGTTTCAACAAGACTCCTCACAATCCATGAACTCTTCAGAGAAACCTCACAGAATAAATAATGGCATATTTTGGCGGTCTACAATCTTGGTCACAATTCCAATTTTCCATAAACACTTTTTTTTCAGTTGTCTAGGATATTTGATATTTCAATGCCCTATTACTACAGGAATTAGTTGTACATTAATTTACTGTGTAATGGGAAAAAAACATCTATTGAAATTTTTAATGGCATTCACACTTTATTTTGATTCGTGACATTTTAATCATAATATGAAAGCTAATACTGTCAAAGGTTGCACTCTCACTAATGTTCTTATCAAGACATCATCTCTATGAGGATGACCGATGGAAAAGTTAAATTGCCCATCTTGCCCAAGAGACATGGTTGTACCCCGACGGTATTTTTTCATACCAGTTTCTTGTCATTTCCTTCAATAAAAGTTGTATATTTTCCCGTTCAGATATTGACAAAAACACTATCATGTCGATTATTATTATCATTGTCAATTTTCCTCGTTTGCTGATATAATTCTTTATCAAATCTTTTACCTGAGATTTGTGTCAAAAAGGTTTTCCTTAGAAAGTTATAAAAGCAAATAAAATTGAAACATTCTTCTATTATTGAGCGGTACTCTTGAGTAAAATCTTTTGTATCTCAGATAGC
>CAHIKZ030001395.1:560000-627500 GCA_903632075.3 Acanthosepion pharaonis
TTAAGTTGGTGAATGCTTCCACAGTCCTTGCCTCACGCGTGATAATCAAGATGGTTGCACTCTAGGGAGTTAGGTGGCCAGATGTAAGGAGTGATGTTGTTTGACAGCCATGACTGGGTTCCCCTGCTTCTGTGGCATGGTGCAGAATCCTGCTGCCAGATATACGGTCTCCCAGTATCCACCCTCTTGACCCAGAGCAGTACTACCTCTTCAAGGCAATGTAGGCCTCCGTGTTGAGTCTGAGGCCGCGTGGGAAGATGAATGGCGGCAAAACATCGCCATCCCTCGTGATCACTCCAAAAATTTTCGTACAACTCTTTCCGAATTTCCTCAGATGGACACCCAAACACTCCGAAATGTTCGTATTGGAGATTCCGGCGCGAATGCCAAGCAGTATAGCATGCCGTTTCTAAATATCCGGCGGAGTGAACGGCGACACGGTGTCCTTTTTCTCACAGACGGTGCCCAACTGACCCTACTATACTGTGCAGTCGACAAAATCAAAAACAAACAACGCGCATGCGCGAAATTAAAAATATAAAATGTCAACAGTTTACCCATCGCGCAATTTTATGTTTCATTTTTAGAAATATATATATATATATATATATATATATATATATATATATATATATATACGTGTATATTTATATATAGGTATATCAGTAACTCCGTTGTCACATGATTCTAATTAAAAAAAAAAAAAAAAAAAAAACGACATAAGCTCCATCCGTGTCGATGTACTTAATTCACGGAAAGCGATCATCTACGCAGATGGAATATTCTACAATCAAAATTCCAAATACAAATTCATTGAATAAACACGTTTCAAGTTACGGACTGATTGATTCATTTTCGTGCTTGCGGGTGTGTGTACGTGCGTGTGTGTGTACGTGCGTGTGTGCGTACGTGCGTGCGTGCGATTGTGCGGGTGTGTGCATTTGTATTTATGCGCACTTGTGCACGAGGACGTACGCGTGTGTGTATATGCGTGTATCTCATTAGATTACGGCTAGTATAGTGAGATCGATCGCTAATGTGTGCTCTACTAGTGTGGTCGTATGATTGAACCATCTCAGCTTCGTATTTGTCTCTCTGATGCTATATCCCCCCCCTCTCTCTCTCTCTATCTGTTTATCTATCTATGGTCGTACGATTGGACCATCTCAGTTTCGTATTCGTCCCTGTTGCTATCTATCTATCTATCTATCTATCTATCTATCTATCTATCTATCTATCTATCTATCTATCTATCTATGTGTGTGTGTGTGTATACGAAGTGGCGCCAACATTACTGTAATACTATACAGTAAAAAGTAAAATTAAAAAAAATAAAGCCCATTAAACTCAATGATAATACATTTTTTAAAATATACGGATGAAATCTGAAATATAGCTGTGTTTATAAAATATAATTATTAAGGGAAATTAACTTTTAGTTCACCGACTTTTATTTATTAACTTTTCTTGAACAAAAAAACTGACAGTGGTTTAAGAAAATTTATGAGAACTGAAAAAATCAAAACAACATAATTTGTTATGATTAACAAACTATTTAACGTTCAAAATGTCCCCTCCCCGTCATGTTCAATACAACGCTAAACCATATCAGCAGCACTTCCACAAAACCATTTGACACATTTCTACAGCCATTTCAGAAAATCATAGAAATCGTTTGTTTTAATTCAGGAATTGTTTTCGGTTTGAGCCTGTAGTGTAAACAATGTTAGGTCTTGTGATTGTGATGGCCACTCAGTTGCTCCACGTCGTCCTCGTCTTATCCAATTCAAATCGAAATTAAGATCTAACCATTCCCAGAACACATAACTCATAGTTAATCTTAAGCCATCTTAAATTACTGTAATTTAAGTTAATAAGTAAAAATAGGCGTTACTTTTGCCGCACACTGTAGGTGTGCGTGTGCGTGTGTGTGTGCGCACGCGCGTGCGTGCCCCAATAACCAAATACCTAATTAGTGCTGTTTATTATGTGTGTTTGTTAAAATTTAAATTCTTACATTTTTACGATACTTTTATCCTGTATATTGTATACTTTTTGCTAGAAAACCATTTTAAAACAGAGTATTTTAGACAATAATATTTAATAAAGTATAAATAAATATTGCATTTTCTTCAATCTAAAAAGATATATAATATATATATATATATATATATATATATATATATATATATAAAAATATATATAATATAATCTAAATGAATGCTAATAATATAAAATATTAAAGCCGATCCAGAAATAGAGCTCAATGTATTTATTACAGAGCATATATATAAATTATAAATAAATGAAATTAAATATACCAAATAATCTAAATTTGTCTAACTTTTTAGTGCTGATAAGCTCTTGTGGGGCGAAATGGCCATTCCGATTGGGTATTTTGGAATTTCATTTATTTGCAATATATATATATATATATATATATATATATATATATATATATATATAATGGATTTTTTTTTAATCCGATATTTTTATTACTTTAAACGTTATGCTTGAAATGGAAGCCCCCGTTTTTAAATTTTTATTTTAAACTGTGAATTATGTATACTGGCCTGAGCATTTGCCACGAAAAACCAACCTTTGATTCGGTGTTATTTTATTAAGATTTCTTGAGACCGCTAGCCGTAATACACAACGTTTAAAATAAAATAGAGGACATCTACTACAAACATGTCAAGTATCCACTAAAATAACTTTATATATATATATATATATATATATATATATATATATATATATATATATATATATAAAAGTAAAAGGTACTATATATATATTATTATTAAATATATATATATATATATATATATATATATTATTAAATATATATATATATCATATCTGTTTCTGTTCAGAACTATCTATCTATCACGTTGTCCTTTGAATTTTAGAAATTTTTCTTTCTTCGAGGAAGACATTTCGTCCCTAAACTTTTTAATTAACACTTCATATGTTACTGATAAAACTTTATAGAGGACTGTATACTTACACCATTTTCATGAATGCGTATAGCCTGTTGGAGAAGGGATTGACTGTGTGTAAAATAATATCAAAACCACGTCCCAAAATCATTCTATATAGATTCAAACGCAAGAAGTTTATTAGAGGTCGAGTGTATTGTTGCTATCAGATACAATTTATCACGGCTGCGGCCTTCTAAAATAGAGAATCCTTATTTTTCCGTTCACACTTGTAAAGATAATAAATAGACTCTCTTTGTGCAGTAAGGTGTGTCTGAATTCTTTTTTATGCAAAAATCACGTGATTTTCTGGTATGTTGATTTGAGCAAACAGATTTTTTATTTTTTTATTGCTAAGCAAGGTGCTGAGAAACGGAAAAAAAAATTCATTAGAAGAAAAGTGTGCTTGATTGCTACGTGATATCCATCCTCTTATATGGCAGGGAATGCTGGGCAATCTTCGACGGATGAGGAAAAAAAACAAAACATGAGGGAACAGAAACTTGGTTCTGCAGAAGGATACTGAAAATTCGGGAGCGACTAAACAGCAATAAAGTCTTAAAGAAAAATGGCAACTGATAGAAGACGTCTACTCAGAATCAGGAAAAGAAAGCCGAAATTACTTGGACACATAATGAGAAGGAGAGCCTAGAAAACGCAACCCCCACGGGACATATTGACGGCAAGAGATAGGGGAAGGCAGCGAGCCACTTACCTGATAAGCTTATGGAAATGATGCCTTAGCAAAGAGAGAAAAACTGCTAGAGGCACTCGAGATAGAAAGCTGTGGAGAGCCATGATCGCCTATGTCATGAAAGGACGCGGTACATAGAGGAAGAAGAAGCAAGGTGAATTTGTCTACTTAAAAAGACAGGCGCGCGACTCTTGTGTTTTGCAGTAGATCGAGCAATTACGAAATAAAACTATTACAACTGCTTGTTCTGCGGGGCGTGTGCGCTGAGAGCATGTATTGTCTCTATAAATTTCATTGGTTTTCGTCGAGACTATTAAATATTTATTCGGCCATTCTTCTTTCGAAAGACTTTAAATTGACAAAGAGAAATGAGAACAGGTGGATATTAAATTCCCCAAGTATACGGGCGCGATGCCACAACATAAAAATTAAATAGGTGTTTTAAAAGTAGTCGAAGCTAAGTTAGTTGTTTTAAAGATGACTGATTCAATATGAATTCTTTTTACACCAACTATCTCACTTTAAAAATGTTCAGTTTTGATTTTAAATACACATTTTTTTTTAACTGTTTTTACTTATTTTCTGGAATAAAACCTTTTTTTTTTAATCATTTCATCCCAAGAAAGGAAATAAAGTCACTTGGACTCAGTGTTAGAGAAGATGGTGATTTACTAAGCATCTACCGTAGCATTCAGTTATGCGTAAATATCCTTGGGTAAGGTATAAATCCATCTTTTCTTTCACTAGCTATGGGTTAAATAGTTGGATTTGTATCTAAAAAAAAATCATTGTTATATCAAAAGAAATTAGTAATGCAATATTCTCTCGAAAAATAAAAAGGAATTATTTTTACAATCCAAAACACCTTTCGATTTTAAACTACTCACAGAAGGTGGATAAGCCGTAAAATAGTGCTTTTTTTAGGAACGAAAGAGAATGGAGATGGTTTGAACATGTGAACATGGCATGGTTGGTCTTACCTGTGAAGGTTTGAACTGGCAGAATTAAGGAATATAACTCGTCCGAACATCAACTGTAGTAATAGCGAATGAGTAGTTGAAAGGCTGGCAATGTCTTAGCTAAGCAAAAACATAAAATAAACGACGGTTGAAATATCTTGCACTTTTTCATTTTTGTAATTAACAAATTCATTTTATACTTAGCTTAGATCTGACACAAGACAGAAAGAATATGAGAAAAATTACTATTAAAGAGAGAGGACAATAAAAGAGCAAAAATGGAAGAGAACCATGACCACTTACGTCCTGAATGGAGATGCCATTGAAAAAAACAAAAACTAAAAAAACAAAACAAAAACAATATTACAGCTTAGATATTTCTCTAGTGTACAAAGGGGTAGATATGTCTGTTCAACATTAAAAGGCACAGAGAGGCAACCTTGCAGCGGTGGGGAAGTGACTGGAGCTGAGCTGCCAGATCAGAACCAATAATATTGCTGATTCTTCTTTGGATTTTTATCAAGGAGCTCAAGGTAAATAGCAGGGGCACCGGACCATATGTGGCAGCAATATTCTAAGCATGGACGATTGGTAGACTTATAGATATGTATGATAGATTCTGGAGACAAAAATTCTCTCGGACGACACAGTGAACTAAATTTCTTAGTAGCTGACGTAGTAATGGCTTCAATATAGTCTTAGCATTTCATGTCAGCTTGCATACAAGTCGCCAGCAGAGATCGTAATGTGGGTGTGAATAAATTACAGAAAGCTTCCAAAGATTGTAATATGCCAATCTTTCAGTTTTGGAAGCGTTCTGTAATTACAGCGGTGGGGAAGGGACTGAAGCTGGGATGTCAGGTCAGGACGAATAACATTGCAGATTCTTGTTTGAAGTTTATCAAGAATCACTGAATATATAACAGAAGCACCAGACCAGATATGGCAGCAATATTCAAAGCAAGGACGAATGGTAGACTTATAAATATGTAAAATAGATTCTGTCGAGAAAAAATTGTTTAGCACGACACAGTGGAACAACTTTCTTAGCTGCAGACTTAGCATTTGATTCAGTGTACTTTTTCCACTTCATGTCAACCGAAAACGTTAGTCCTATCGATTTTCCGTATATAAAACTTATATAGAAGCTTTTGAAGCTAATGTTTCGTAGATAAAAGAAAAATTAATGGCAGTAATGTTTTTAGGAAAATTATATAGGTTAGTCTTCTGTTTAGTTTTCAGTGCCAGCATGAAGTGAGGTGGGGCTGACGATTCCCAACTCTTTTTATAAAACTGTGAATGGTATTTAAATATTCAGCTTCCTTTGGCTCAAGGATACAGTAGTGGGGTGTCAATGAGGATAAAACTCATTAGTAATGGTCTATGCGTCTTGTTTGTTAACCGTTCTACAGTACCTGTCTTAACATTTATGAAAACTAGCTTACTACAGCGCAGTGTGAAAATAATGGGACACACAGTGAGAACCGAAGTGACTGCTTCACAACCATTGCTCTACGGTAGATTCTTGCCTTTTATACTCGTAGATCTTCAGGGGGGGGTGCTGGAAAAGTCTCAAATAAACTAAAAAAAAAAAAAGTAAAGAAAAATTATGTTGTTTCTTTGGATTTCGAGTGGTGGGCCAGGCCGATAAATTTTTAGCACCGCCTCATATCGAAAGAGGAGTGATAAAACTAATACAAATATGCTCTCTCCTCAAATATGCGCTCAAGCGCAAATATGCACTCCCATCGAATATGCACTCCCATCGGGTAAATGTTCCCCTTGCATATGCGTTCCCCTCGAATAACCGTTCGCTCTTCGGGTGCTCACCTCGAATATGCACTCTCCCTCGAATAAGCACCCTCCCTCGAATAAGCGCCCTTTCTCGAATAAGCACTCTCCGAATACGCACCCTCCATCGAATAAGCACCCTTTCTCGTATAAGCGCCTTTCCTCAAATAAGTACCCTTCCTCAAATAAACACTCTTCGAATACGCACCCTCCATCGAATAAGCGCCCTTTCTCGTATAAGCGCCCTCTATCGAATAAGCACCCTTCCTCAAATAAGCACTCTTGGAATACGCACCCTCCATCGAATAAGCGCCCTTTCTCGAATAAGCGCCCTCCTCAAATAAGCACCCTTCCTCAAATAAGCACTCTCCGAATACGCACCCTCCATCGAATAAGCGCCCTTCCTCGTATAAGCGCCCTCTATCGAATAAGCGTTCCCTCTCGGGTCGTTGAATATGCACTTCCCTCGAATAAGCGCTCCCTCGAATTTGCCAGTCGCCATAATAGGAAAAAAATCTACGTTTTGAATTTCAAATAAGCACCCGCTTCCAAACGTCAATCAGATTCGCTTATATCAACTTACAGGAGCGAGACAAACTAAAAATATACAGTTTCATTTTCGTCTGACTATTGAAAGAATAAAAGAAAATGGTTATAATATATTCTGCTATTAAATAGAAACTGGAAATATTTACATTTCAGTTTTGTCTATTTTTATTGATATCAATCTTAAATCATTTTTTTTTCCTGCAATATTTCAGCTGTTCATTTGTTGTCTGTTATGCTTCTGCAAAGCGCAGCTACAGCCAAATCAACTTCACGACATCTTTTTTCCAGTATGGTAGAATGTGCAAAGCATTAAAATCCTCATTGTTGAGGAAGTGCTGTTATAATACCAATAATTCTCTCCGAACATAAAAGATAAAAGAATTTGCATTTGTCACAATTATTTAGGAATCATAATAGATTTTGAAGGTTTCATACTTCCTGGTGAAAAATGTTTTGCGAATCTTATTTGAAAAACGCTTTGAATTTATAATTTGTAACGCATAAACAGAATCATTGTAAGTTATCCCAGCTAACACAGAATGCTCTTGTAACGTTAGAGAAAAACTTGTATTTTTGTTCAGGTGGAAAACCTGATGTTGTAGTGATGTAACGACTATTGCAATTTCTATGTAACGCTGCAATCAACTACTGCAGTTTCTATGTAACGTTGCAGAAATGTCGTAGCAACATCATTTTGTCAGCTGGAATAAAAGATAAATCTATATTTCTGAGATGAGATATTTTAATTATTTACATTATTTACATAGAGGAGAATATGACTAAAGACTGTGTGTACGCCGTCCCGTGCAGCTGTAGTAAGAAATATAAAGAAGAATCAGGCTGTCCTCTTAAGGTAAGACTGCAAGAAATCGTAAAGGGGTAATACGAGAAGAAATAGAAAAATCAGGTGTAGCTGACCACATATGGAGGGAAAACGAAGATCACCGCCCTCAGTAAAATAATAAACAGAGAACAACACTGGAAAATACGAAAACTTAAGGAATGAGCACATATGCTAAGCCACAAAAATCTCTTGAGCCGACCAAACATAGAAATGAATATGGGAACCAGTAATACTGAGTGCTAGAGGAAAGCAATAATAACAACAAAATTGAAATATGAACTCATGCAAAAATTGATTACTGAGACATTAAGTTTATAAATCCACAAAATTCACACACTGATGTCCTCAAGGACACATGGCCCAGTGGATAAAAGCGTTGGTTGGATCCAGTGACTCAACTCAAAAATTTGTGAATTCAATACCTGGCTACTGCAGTAGTGAACAAAATCTTGGACAGCTGAGACATCTGGAAGAGGCACGGCACGTTGAACTAGATCAACCTATCCCGGTGGACGAAATAACATGTTCAGTTCGAAATTCCAATCACCTGAAGAAGGCCGGAACGGTCAAAGACGAAACGTCGGGAATATGACAATAAAGATGACGTCAACAGTCAGAACAATGAAAATAATGTAAAAGGATAAGTGTTCCTTTGTTTCACGGGGAAATGATTTTTCAACACACGCGCCCTACCCGCATAAACGACTCCCTAAAATTGGCGGGTATTTATATATAACAATGGAGTATCGGTTTTGAAAGTTTTTCTTCCTTAACTTGTACTTGAGAAATATAATCAGTGAAGGATTTTTTTTATGCCGGATTAGATGAAAGATAACCAGATCAGAGACGGCGACTTCCTGATAATACTAAATACATTATTGCTTGGGAAAAAAAAAGATTTTATTTGTGAATATTCAAATTTTTTTGATTAGACAAGCGTTAACTACATCCGGTAACAATCAGGAGGTTTTGAGGAGCGTGGAACCACCTCTTAATTGCAGTTCCCCCCAGGTTCACCTCGACCCGGGGTGGTAGCACCTGTTTGGGTCCCAGTTATGGGCAAATAGTTTACCCCCGTAACTGGAGTCAAAATACTATGAAAGTATAAAAATAGATTTTTATAGTAAAAATACCAGCAATACATTGCTAGGCCATAAAGAGCTGAGCCGACCAAGCATAGAAATGAATACAATATGGGAACCAGTAATAAGGAGTGTCAGAGAAAAACAATAATAACAACGAAAATTGCAATATGAGCAAAAAAAAAAACAAGCAATGATAACAGCAAAAATTGCAATATGAGCACCGGTAAAAATGGTTGCTGAAAACATTAGGTTTATAAGTCCCAGAAATTCAAAGACACATGGCACAGTGGATAAAGGCATTAGTTAGATCCAGTGACAGGGCCCAAAGAGTGTGAGTTCAATACCTGGTTAAGGCGGCGGAGAACTTGGGGAGTTGGAGAATTAACAGGAGATAACTGATAACTGACATCCATTAGCCATGGCACGTGAAACTAGAACAGTTTACCCCAGTGAGCGAAATAAAGGGTTCAGTTCGACATTCTAACCACCTGAAGAAGGCCGGAGCGTTGTGATAAATATCGCAACAAAGACGAGGATGATAGTCCGAAAAATGTAAATAGTGTCTACAATAAAAGACTTGCTGCTTCTTGCTTTCCTGCTTGTAGGAAATCCTCTTCTGTAGTTCCCGTCTTTAAGAATTCACGCGAACCATCCGATCCTTCTAACGATCGGCCTGTTAGTTTTCTAATTTTTGGCAAAGTACTATAGGCTCTAATTAACTCTGAATTGGTTAGGCATCTTATCTCGCAGCTTCTCTAGGTCAACTGCTTGATTTGTTAATAATTATTGCTGAAAGAATCTGTCAAGTTTTAGATAAGAATGGTGAAGCTCGGGCTGTTTATTTGGATATCTTGAAGGCATTTAACAGGGTTTGGGATTAAAATTGAAAAGAAGGAATTTTTGAACTGCTTTAGTTTTTCTTATCAAATCGCGAAATAAAAGTTGTCTTGAAAGACCATTTTGTGGCATAAATGAAGATGTTTTCTAATTCTTATAATTGGCCTTCCTTATTTCGCAACTTGTTATCCATGCTGATGACGCCACTATTTACTACTGTTTTAATTGTAAGTCGGATAGATTCGATAAGGTAAAATTGGTAGTTATTCTCAAAAACGACATACAATCTCCGCCTATATTTTTTGAGATGAGGTATTGTAATTATTTAAACTATTTACATTGTTCGGACTTTTGTTCTCATCTTTGTTGCCATATTCCCGACGTTTCGGCTGTTGTACGCTCCAGCCTTCTTCAGGTGATTGGAATTTCAACCTGAACCCTGTATTTCGTCCATTGGTTTAGATTGTTCTAGTTCCACGCGTCATGTCTCTTCTTGATGTCTCGGTATCAGTTATCCCCCTTTAACTCAACTTTCCTCAAGGACATATGCTCCAGTGGATAAAAGCGTTGGTTGAAGGTAGTAACTTGAACACAAGAGTTATGAGTTCAATACCTAGCTTCAGGTGAGGTGAACAAAATCTTGGTGAGTTGACTTAAAGAGCGATAACATGTAGACCTAGAAAAATATACCCCGGTCGACGAAATAATGGCTACATTTGAAACCTTACAAACTATGCCTCGTTCAGGAACTTACCAAGACTTTGCTCTTTGTGCTTGGCCTGCGAGATCCCCAGACCTCACCGTGTATGATTTTTTTCTTGTGGGGATAAGTAAAAAATCACGTTTATGTTCCACCGCTATCCATTAACCACGATGAAAACAGCGATCAACTCAGTGGATCGTGATATGCTGATACACGATAAGGAGGAATTCTCTTATCGCATTGATGTTGCCTGTGCTGCAGGTCGTGGCCACACTGAACAGGAAAATAAGACAGGAAATAAAAGTTTATTGTGCGTAGAATAATTGTGACTTGGTTGGAGTTTTCTTTTACTTTTCCTTATTAAAATATTGCATAAAGAAATCGGTTCATTCTTTTTGGAATAACCCTGTACTTTCAAAGAAAATGTATAAATTCACTTTCATATGTTAGGTTAAATTACATTCTGATATGTCCCGGAAAGGGATATATTTGAACGAAGTAGCTAAGTGGTTTTGGCTACTATAACCAAGTAGAATACGCTAGCAGTAATCGACTGGTATGCGTCGTAGTTGCAGGTAAGAAGTGTAGATCAATGGCGTAGTCCAATGGGCGTCGTTATAGACTTAGCTCTCAGACTAAGTCTTTTGACTCTGTATTTATGACGGACACCAGCCAATCATATTCCAGTGAGGGGGAACATACGTGTACGCACATTCCATTATATCATATTCTAATCATCGCTTTTAAAAACAATAAACATTACCGAGGGAGTGAAAATAGTTATAATAATAGCGGTGTCAATGGAAAAACCGTCTTTTTCATATTCCGTTTTTTTCGGGCACGAAGATCCAAGTTTACCAAAATATGTTTTTTTTATTTTGTTTAATTTTTTTTTTGTCTGTGTGTGTGTGTGTGTAGAATGTATATTCGGAATATAGAGTCTCTGTGTGTAATTATGGGGTGAAAATTTTCGGACTGAAAGAGAACAGCTTAAAAAAAAAATCATTCATCATTTGGTCACATTTTTGAGAGGGCGCGCCGAGAATTTTATGATACCTTCGTAATATATCAAGAGAATTCACACAACAAATGTTTATTTTTTTAACATAAGTACCCTTCTTGTCGCATTGACTTAATAAAGTTGTGAATATTCGCAGATTTAACATATATATAAAACGTTCTGATAAAGTTTCAGTTTATAACTACATGTCAGGCTACGGACATACTGATTCAACCTTGTATTTCTTTTCATTGCATCAGCTAAGTAGGAAAAATTTCCGGCGAGACCAAGAAAAGATGAGTCGTCCTATTCTGATGTATGATCATTTGGTCACAAATTTAGAAAGTTGGCCGGCCGAGAACTTTTCAGCACTCTTTCATATTTTAGAATATATGACTACCATAGTTTCGGAACACATACTTTCAAGATAGCTGAGTTCTATTTGATTGTGCGTGGGTATGTCAGCCTGTTCTTAGATCGTAAACTGCTTGTGTTCAAATCGGGTATTTGCCGTGCTATGTGATGATCGCCTGGATTGTGTATCACGTAAGGCAAATTGAGGAGGAAGTAGGAGGAGTAGGAGTGAGAGGAGGCGGAAGAGGAGACAGTTGTTCCCAGGCACGTGCGTCTGTTGCTACGCTCTTCCTGAACATCTGTCTCGGCCTGTTCGCATCTATGAGCATTTCTAACTCCCTCCCACGATCTATCCAGTTCTATTCAGATCTATCTATCTATCTATATCTATCTATCTATCTATCTATCTATCTATCTATCTCACTCTGTTTAGATCTATCTATCTATCAAAAAATTCTTAAACATTTTACGATTGCTAGTGGCCTTTCTATCTATCTATCTATCTATCTATCTATCTATCTATCTATCTATCTATCTATCTATCTATCTATCTCGCTCTGTTTAGATCTATCTATCTATCTATCTATCTATCTATCTATCTATCTATCTCACTCTGTTTAGATCTATCTATCAAAAAATTCCTAAACATTTTACGATTGTTAGTGGCCTTTCCAAAATGTGTAACGTCACCGTCGTAGACAAATGAAAGCATGAGAATAAAACTGAAAATGAGACTATATGTATCAGCATATTCATATCTATCTATCTATCTATCTATCTATCTATCTATCTATCTATCTATCTATCTACAAATTCCTACGATTGCTAGAAAGGAGTGTGGCTTTCCAAAAACGAGTAACCTCACTGTCATGTAGACAAATGAAAACACGAGATAAGTAAAATGATTGTTTATTTAACTTCGGACCACACCAGTGAGGGGGGCTGGTAGCTTTGGGATCCTCTTCTTCTCCCGTAGGTACGAGAGACTATCCTTTACTGCTTGCCTGTTGCCTTTATGTATATAGGCTACGTGTAATACATTTTCCCCCATGCTTGCACATCCTAGACACAGCTGTGTCCACCACGTGTTTACAAGTCAGGCTGGGGACAGATATTAAAAAAAAAAACTCAAAAAACAAAACAACAAAAACAGGCGAAACGTTGATCTGTTTCTGGCGGTTAAAAGGGTATCTTTTAGGCCAACCCGTTGATATACCCGGCTTTTTGAAGGCCTGGTGTGGCACTGAGTGCCAACTCTATTCTGGCATCAACTGAATTGAGCCCAGCAATATAGGGGTTTTCGCAGATCTCTCTCAAATCAACGGTTCCTTATTGAGAGAAAATTTAATTCAGACTATCTGGTATTTCCTGGCGTTTATTTAATCTACCACAAAAGAATGATCATGTGGAGTTTAATCGGCGAGACAGCTGTCGCAATAAAGCATTTTTATTCATTTTTTTAAAGAAACTTTTCGAATCACGCTGCTTACTAAGAATAAACAGCAACTGGATTTAAGACGAGAGAAATATTGATAAGAAATGAAAAATAAGAAGAAAATATTTTATTTTGTTTAATATGGGAAATTTTAGAATGGCAATAAATATCATTATGGCGACGGCTGTATAACGTAAAAAAAACCTTAATTTTCTTAACGAAGGAAGCCTTGACTACATTTCAGGCTATATATAATTTCAGTCCCAGTAAGAATTGAGATCTAAATTTTGTCTGCCATAGTGTAAAATAGTTATTAGAAAAATTGTGTCAAAAAGGATACTTATACTAAATGCTAGACAGAGACAGTTGCAATTTCTAGTGCAGATGATGAGGAAAGAGGGCTTGGATAATTCGATACTTGCAGGATATATTTAAGGCAAGAGGGACAAATGAAAACAAAACATAATCTACCTAAGGAACAAAGGGGCATGCCACATAGCAACGGAATAAGAAGAAGAGGGATAATAATCATAGTAATAATAATAATAATAATAATAATAATAATAATAATAATAATAATAATAATAATGGAGAAAAGGTTTGATTAGAATAACATCATGCCCATGAATCATAAAAAATACAATACTTCATCTGACCCATAAAATCACAAAGAAACACATCATTTAAAGATTTCCAACAACAACAGCAGTAAAACAAAAAGGACAAAAAACACACGCCCCACCAAACACTTGACCCCCAAACACACACACACACGCGCGCACACACACACGCGCGCGCACACACACACACGCGCGCACACACACACATATATATGTATATATAAATATAAGCAAGATGTTATTTGCAAACATCACTAAAAGTAGAATATGAAGAATATATAGAAAATGGGAAAGAACTCGTTAGGTAAATAATCCAAAGTTCTTTAGTATTTTTGTTATTATTTTTAAAAAGGTCCAGAGTGTCCCCAAATAAATTTCGCTTGAAGATGGAACAGAGCTTAGTACTTTAATTCAATTTAATTCAAATAATTATATTGAAGTTTTCGGCTCTTGTTTTGAAACATGAGAACTCTTATGTAGCGTGTTGGAATCATATTTTAAAATAAATAATTATATATATATATATATATATATATATATATGAGTAAAATTTTTATAAATGTTTATATATTCAGAACAGTTTTGAAAGAAACAATGAATGGCAAATTGGAAAAAAAGTTTTTGTGACGAGTTTCATCCGTTAGGACTTCATCGGACTGAGTTTGTTGCTGTTGTTGTGACTATACATGCACACGAACGAGAGACGCTGAGAGGTTCAAAAGTTTTTACAGAAATATTTTTGCAATCTAGCCAACTTCATCTATATACTTTTCCTTTTTTTTCCATCATCTTTGTTATTAAATATTCCACATTGTGAAAATCTGACAAGAATGGTGAAACATTGTAAGAACCTGAACGTAAATCTACTGTGGCCAAACAAGAGATAAAAGCAATTTATACACATTTTCGTCTTAGTTAATTATGTTCTTTTTTTTTTAATTAGAGTAGCACTTTTTATGTCAAAATTGTGGTCAAGGGTTGCCAGAAAGAATATATTGGAGAAACGTCAAGAGGTTTAAATAAGACTATATGGACACACACAGAAAAAAAAGCAACAGACAAACCGACTTGGTTGTTCACCGTAACGGAACAGATCACAACGGATGAAACTGTCATATATCTATCTATCTATCTATCTATCTATCTATCTATCTATCTATCTATCTATCCCACTTTCCTTATCTATCTATCTATCTATCTATCTATCTATCTATCTATCTATCTATCTCACTTTCCTTTTCTATCTATTCCACTTTCCTTTTTTATCTATCTATCTATCTATCTATCTATCTATCTATCTATCTATCTATCTATCTATCCACTTTCCTTCTATCTATCTATCTATCTATCTATCTATCTATCTATCTATAAATCTTTTTCATCTATCTAGTAAGTTTATCTCTCCATCTATCTATCTATCTATCTATCTATCTATCTATCTATCTATCTCCACTTTCCTTTTCTATCTATCCCTTTTTTTTTTTATCTATCTATCTATCTATCTATCTATCTATCTATCTCTATCTTTCTATCTATCTATCTATCTATCTATCTATCTATCTATCTATCTATCTTTTCTATCAATCTATCCTTTTTTTCTATCTATCTATCTATCTATCTATCTATCTATCTATCTATCAATCTATCTATCTATCTATCACTTTCCTTATCTATCTATCTATCTATCTATCTATCTATCTATCTATCTTTTTCTATCAATCTATCCCACTTTCCTTTTCTATCTATCTATCTATCTATCTATCTATCTATCCCACTTTCCTTATCTATCTATCTATCTATCTATCTATCTATCTATCTATCTATCTATCTTTTTCTATCTATCTATCCCACTTTCCTTTTCTATCTATCTATCTATCTATCTATCTATCTATCTATCTATCTATAGGATGCGATTCATAAATTGTCGTATTAATTACGCTAAAATGAAAATAACACTGATTTCTCATTTTAACAGATATACTTACCAAAATTACATAAAAATATCTTGAAATACTAAAGAGTAAATTCATTCAATAAAATCTCCAGACGACTTCGAAATCTCCTGTAATTCTTCTTGGTGGTCTCCTTAGTCAATGCTGCCATAATCCTTGCCATCAGTTCATCTTTGGTGTTACAAGGAGTTTTGTTGATCTTTCACCCAACTGTGCCCTAAGCATAATAATCAAGGGGATTGCAGATATATATATATATATATATATATATATATATATATATATATATATATATATATATATAACAGTGAACTGTTTTAAGAAACAAATATTTTATAAATTTCAGCTGGCGGTAACACCAACTGTTCGATCAATAAATGCCGAATGTTTCCTTCTAAGGATACGGATAATTTTACCATTATTATTGTCATTCTAAACTTTGACATTTTAACTGTGGTAAATACATAACTCGCTAAACAAGCAGATTGGTCTTTCCTTGTGTTACGAAAATGTATCATGGTACTTATAAATAAATGGTAATTCTAGCCGCTTCCTTATAAGGAAACATCCAGACTTCATTTGCCGAGCATCTAGTGTTACTTTCGGATCAAATTTATAAAATATTCCTCTTAAAACAATTTTTCTGGATAAATAGATTTCTGAAGTCAACTAGCAGTTACTGCTCTTTCCAGTATTGATGGGAGCATCCTTTCTAACCTAAGGCTGGTCGTCGCTAAGACCTGTAGGTTTCATTTACTTGAAGCCATTTTTAAACATTAATCTGAGAAAGCGGTTATATACAGCTGAGAGTTTAGATATTTCTGAACTGCTTTGGCGCAATTTATGGCATCCATTATGAAAGTCCTGATCTGACGAGGCTATCTAAGAACATGGCTCGAGTTTTAAGCTAAAGTTTTGGTTTAGTAGCAACTCGCTGTGTTAGCTGAAGCTATCTCGAGAACAGCTTATTCTATGTTCAAATTTTTTATCTTCTATACTAAATTTTGTTTATTTTAAAGAAGTGAATATTAGATTCGTTAAACTGAAAGTTAGGATGTTTATTCAGCGGAAACTTTGCAACTATTTACAATACTTGTAAGTTGTGGGATTACAAACATGGCGCTGAAACATGCCAACGCCGATTGTGGGCGAAAACGTTAAGGTTGCATTAAAAATTGCCCCGCCAATTTTCAGGTCATTCAAAAAGGTCACCTCAACCGACGAGCAAACGAAGGAGTGTCACTTCAAGAGACAGGCTTAATAATTAATGGTTAAACCCGTTGAGAAATAACAATGTCACACTTCTTTTGTTTGCAGCTCCACACCTATAAAAGTAAAAGACGCGTCGACAAGATTATAAAGGACCCTATAGATTTAAGTTAAATGCAGCTCCACAGAATTAGACACCCTTCACCAAACCTTTTGTGAGCGGCTGGTGAGATTTCTCTCATGAAATGTCTTTGTTTAGAGTCTTCTTACTCTGGCAGTGAATCGACACGGAAAGCAATGGTTCTTCTGGAACAAATGTCGCGATATTTCACCGATGACGTCACACACTAAAAATCAATCCCTAGTATTAAAATAAAGCACACACAAATATACTTTCTAAAATAAACTATCGTTTTAAAGACGCTTGTATTTATATTGGGGGTACGGTGGATTAATGTATAGCGGTCCGGAGTGAGAGCCTTACATTCACTTACGTGCTAATATCCTTGGGAAAATTATGGACCCATCTCATCTCCCCTCAGCTATGGATAAATAGCAGAACAGACTAGGTCTTAATATACTTGGTTGGCGACTAGTCTAGGAGAAGCGAAACTCTGAATTCAAATTAGCCTAAAGAAGGTTAGGATCCATCAGGCTATCTTGCCCCAAGACACACCACAGCCACTACATGTGGTGACACTACGGCCCTAACTGGTTACGGGACTCGTGGTCGTGTCTTCATGTTCTTTGCTTCTGTCCGACATAATCATAGGAACCATCAATAAGGTTCAAACTTTTTGTGCGAATGGGGTCATTCAATATCAAAAGTAGAAAATAAAAAAAATAATTCTATATTTTTCATTCTAATCTCTCTTCTGTATTTTTTAATCCAATGTTTCTTCAAAATGTAGGTGGTCATTGCTTTCTATAGATAACCTTTCCTTATTATCTGCGGATTGTCATGAATATAGTGTAGTAGTTTCTCGTTGCTTTCTCCACGGTTTGAATTCAGATTTTTCGTTCTCCTAGACTGAATACCGCCCAAGGCTGGAGAGTACAGTTTACCGTGTTATTTAACCTATAGATGGAGGGGTAGATGAAATGGCATCAGTGCGAAATGAACGTAACAGAATAGGCCGGAACTTGAACTCGGTTCGCTGATTCTACGTTACAGCCCGTTAACCATTACGCTACGCGTACATCCTCCTTCTATTCTTTACTTAGATGATTAGAATAAATTTATTATACTATTATACAATCACTTATATTATATTATACTTTCACTTTTACTTTCACTTTCAAGTTTCACTTAAACTAATACATAGGGAAGTGGGCCCTTACGATAAGCTTTACATAATTTTCGTCACAATGTTACTGTATCTTGGGAAGTGAAGTAAGTTAAAAGGGTCGAAGGTATTCTTAGAGGAATAGTTTTTTTTTATTAAAAAATTAAAGCTTTATTCATTATACATATCTCCCACATATACCTCCCAGAAATACTTCCCACATATACTTCCCTGGTATATACCTTACACATATTGGTAAGACAATAGTGGCAATCGTGTCTTCATCTAGCAAATGTCTTTCCATTATGTGGTGGGTACTTCTTGGCGGATATATGTGGGAGGTATTTCTGCCGCACCCTGTATCTTAAATTTCATACATCTATATATTAAATTCTGTGACATCCGTTAGTTCGTCCGTCACACATTCTAAAATAGTTATACATTGACCGATTAAAACCAAATTTGGGGGGAAAGTGCAAATAGGTAAGAGGTATATACAGTGTAACCCGGATATAAGAGAGTTGTCGGGACCGGAGAGGAAGTCTCTTATATCCGGGTTTGGTCTATTTTATATACATTAACACAGGCTCTAATTTGGAACCAGAGAGAATCTATCTTATATCCGGGTTTCTCTTATATCCGGGTCTCTTATATCCGGGTTACACTGTAGTACAGTTAATTATACTAGGGTGTGTAGCTTAGTATAATAAATTTTCACTAATTTTTTTTTAAACTTAAAAGTTTTATTTAACATACAAAATACTACCACTATTTTAAAACAATTTAATGATTAAAATAAAAATAATACATATTTAATAAAAATGCAATAATGTTTCTTACAAATCTTTTCTTTAAGTTTTTATATATATATATAATTCTGGTGAAATGCAAAGCACAGTAGTAGCACTATAAATATAAACACAGTAGGAAGAGTTGACTTTGTAAATCTTGACAAAAATGTTAGCGATAACTTCAACAACATTAAATACTGTGAGAATTTCAACAGGCGTCACCGTGTGGCAAAAACATTCTAGAATATGTCCATGGAACAGAGTTTAAATAATTTCAAATAAATTATATTGATTGATTCATTAGTTAAATTAATTTAATACATTACTCCCTATACATGCACATTAATTCATTGCTTAACACTATAGGGTCTATTGTGCCACACATACTGCAGCCGTAGCGACAGTGCGTATGTCTAAGGTAAGATAACCTGATTAACACCATTCCTAATCGGACTGGCTTTTGAATTATTTTCATAGTTTGATTGCAAACCAAGACTATAGAACTCTGTTTTCTCGCCTATTTAACCCATAGCTTGGGCAAGAAGAGATCGTTTTATACTTATCTCAATGTTATTTGATGAAACTAGATGTAACGAACCTAGCTAGATTTCGATATTGCCGATTTTTATTTCCAAACTGCTAAACGTTACACAGTCCTCACAACGACATTATATGTATGACTAGATTTAAAAAAAAAGGGAAGAAAAAAAAATCCTGCTATAATTTAACACTGTTGCATATAGTATAGGTTCTAAAACGAATGGTCGTAGCAAATGTAAAAAAAAGCAAGTTATTCTGATATCGTTATAACGTTGATAATCATATATTAATAAAAATCTATGATTCTTTTTATGTTTAGAAGCAATTTATTCCATTGCTGGATGTATGTGGAAAAAAAAATACGTTTTTATCCGATAGTTTTACTGACTATTCGACGTGGACACACCCATATTTAATTGATTTCTCTATACCACCTCCACGCGTACAAGCAGATGTTATTATATAACTTGTCTCTCTCTCTCTCTCTCTCTCTATCTATCTATCTATCTCTCTCACACACACACACACACACACACACACACACACACACACACACACACACACATACAAATAGCGTATATACTCGCGTATCATGCGATTTTTGAGGACCTAATTTTAAGGGGGTCACATCCAGTATCGGGGACAGAATTTTCGAGGTCCGGCACACAGATAATTTTGAGCCCCCCGCCTCCGGTTGGAAAAGAAGATGGTGGGTCAAACAAACTCGATCTACCATGTCTTACAATACTCTTTTTTAAAAAGTATTTGCGATCGAGTGTGATTTGACATGAGAATTAGACTTTGAAGAACTCATCGCGCCTTTTGCTTTAATGAAAGTCCGAAAAAAAAGCTGCTTTGGAACTGGTTTTAGTCTTGTTTTTTTTTTTTTTTTTCAATAAAATACCGATTCGTAATTTTGCTCTCTATTTTTATAACAAAGCCCTCCCCTCCCTAAGCCCCTAATGGTATTTTCATTAGGACCCTCCAGTTTCGAGGCACGACATTTCTGGCGGCTATCCCCACTTTTGCCGCCACTGGTCACTGGCATCATACACGAGATATAAAATTAGAGTCTGTACTGCTGGTCCTGACTGCGCCCTTGACCAAACTATAGATGCATTTACTGTAGTAAAAAGTACAGCTGTATTTAAAATAAACATCGCGCGGTACACTAGTATATATATCATATAAAAAATAAACAGGGACGCTACAAGAGCAGTGTTCGAAGTAAACTATGAAAATAAAATCCAGATCCAATAAAATAAATATAAGAAGAACCATACGCAGATTGCATTTCTGCAAGTTAAAGGTTCATGGTGATTTTCTAAGTGAGGCTTAGATCCAGTGAGGATCGAACTCCCAAATGATGTAGCACAAGTCCGAAATTGTGGAGCACCCATTGAGGATCAAAATCATTACTTAGTCGTAACTAATCTAACAAGACAAGCTTGCTAACAATTACATCACATCTAAGTGCACCAACTTAAGGTTTTATGTGTAAACCTAGATCGTTATCTGGCTGTCTCGCAATTTTCAACCGATAGAGTTGAGTATCTCGTCACTTGTACCGCTTGAAGGTCGTGAGACAGTCGCATAAGTATCTAGGTGTTCACATGAAACTTCGCAGAAAGGCAGTAATATCTGAGTATTATTTTCTTCTATCTATCTATCTATCTATCTATCTATCTATCTATCTATCTATCTATAACATTTCTTAGACAAACATAGCCATGTACATAATATGAGACAGATATTAGTTGATAACTAACTAATACTCACACATACACACAGTAAAAAGAACCTTCAGATATTGGAGGCCATCTACATTAAAACAAAGCAACCCACACTGAACAAAATTACATGTCAAACTAGTCACAACACATTCCATTGCATCAGTTGTGAATATTTTGTTCTCTCGCGTGGTACGACGTCATTATGAACTTACGACCTGCGTCTGCTATTTCGCGACCGTTATCGTCGCATAGAAATCTTGTATGTCAACATAACAGAATATCATCATTGATGGTGAATATCTTTGTTTATATGTCCATATAACCACCCTGAAGGTGGCTCATCTGAGCCGAAAGCTTAGATCAAGGAACAGCATAATAAAAAAAAAAAATATCCAAATGTTGGACAATTTTTGTCTTTATTTTCTCCCGAAATTAAAGCAAACATACGAACATTATAAAGACTCATGATTAGACATAATAGACATTCGTTGTCTATTATATTTAACAATAGACATTTAAATACTGATCTGCTGTCTCAAGAGACTATATATATATATATATATATATATATATATATATATATATATATAAAGGTGCGATAGATAATTTAATTTTGCACATGGATTTTGATTTTGGCGACTGCGCAGTATATTAAGGTCAATTGGGCACCGTCTGTGAGAAAAAGAGCACCATGACACAATTCACCCTGGCAAACATTTGGGAACGGCATGCTGTACTGCTTCGCGTTCGCTGCTGGAAGACCCTTTGTCTAGTAACAGGACTCTGAACCATGCCACACAAGCAGGAGATCACGTCCTATATTACATCGTGTCACCTACATCAACAGAGTGCAACTCCCATGATTATTATGTGCGGGGCGAAGTCGAGCGAGAGACCAACAAAACGCCTTGTAACACCAAAGATGAACTGAAGGCAAGGATTATTGCCCCATTCACCAGCTTAAACAAAGAAACCGTCTAGAAGAGTTGTAGGAGATTCCGAAGGTCGATTTTATTGAATAAATTTACACTTTCGTGTTTCAAGATATTTTTGTGTAATTTTGGTAAATATATATCTGTTAAAATAAGATGTCAGTGTTATTTTCATTTTTGTGTAATTTAGACGACAATTTGTCCATCGCCCCTGTACAGGTTTCACTCACTCTTTAACATCCTATAAACACTTTTTTCACATCCATAATATTTTTTTCAGATTTAATTTAATTTAAACTGTTAATCTAATTTGCAAATCAATACATCTTGCATTTATTATCATATTTTGGGACACCCACTTTACACACACACACACATTTATTTATATATATATTCATTTTAATAATTGTAATTTAAGCTCTACTTCTGTATGAAGCACTGTTTTTGAAAAATACACACAAAAATACTAAAGGACTCTGGATTATTTACCTAACGTGTTCTTTCCTATTTTTCTACATACCAGCACACACACACACACACACACACACACACACAAAAAAAAAATATATATATAATAGGCATTTCTTAATTCCTTCTTCCCCCTCCCTAATAACCTGACTAAGTAATCCTCTACATTGAGTGACCCATGAGCCTTGTATTGGGTGAACTATGAGTAAATAAAAAAGGTACATTGTGTCTGTTCAACATCTACAGAGCCGACTTGTATTTTATACTACAACCATAGTGAGAGGACCTTATTGACAGTTAACTGGGAGATGGCGCATGTTCTAATATGATTAAAAGTGTAAACAAGGCGAGTACACTAACAACGTCGGTCAAGATGCCCTGCAACGGCTTTCGAATAGTTCTATCTACCTAATTTCACTCGCAAGGCTTGAGTGAACCCATGGTATGGTTAACAAGCACTTTCCAAGATGCCGTACGCTGGGATCACCTCCGCAAACAGCCTCTGACAAATCGACCATAGTGAGATTCGTACCTGTATCTCCTAGTAAAAATGCGAACGCTCTCTCTCTCTCTCTCTCTCTCTTTCTCTCTCTCTCTCTCTCTCTCTGTATATATATATATATATATATGCACGTCATATAGCGTCATATGGACACCGTGGAGTAATGGATAGCGGGGCTCGGTGTGAATCCTCTTGTTCTCCCTCCAGCTATGGTTAAATAGTAGGACAGACTGGGTTCTATAGCCTTGGATGGCAACTGGTCTAGGAGAAGGACAACTCTGAATTCAAAACCTGAGGGGGCTCGTTTGGGGACCTTGTGGCACGTAGTGCACCAGGTCTCTGAATTCGGCCTTTCAAAAAGTGTGGATGGTCCTGCACGAAACCTTCACCACTATAATCAAATCTCATGTGCTGTTGTCGGGCTCTTGGTTTCCTGGGAACTGATCTGCTTGACCCTCATACTTCGAATTCGATTGGGAGAGTCGAGTATATATATATATATATATATATATATAGATAGATAGATACACCAAGTGAGCCAGACAAAGGTTTGTCTGGCTCACTAGGTGTATCTAGGTCTGCTCTACGGTTTTATTGAGCGCTTTTGTTAGTTAGTTGTTTACTCGTATCGGGTTTTTTTCTTTGGGCTTCAGACCTGCATCTGTGTGATTTTTTTTTCTCGGCAGAAGTTCATGTTTGTAGCTCTTTCATTTTTTAAAACCTTTTTTCCCTCGAGATTGATTTGATTATTAGCAAATCAAATATTCGAGGGTTTTTCGAAACGAGTCTATCTATCTATCTATCTATCTATCTATCTATCTATCTATCTATCTGCGCTCCCAAATACACATAAATGCACACGATTATGAGTTTGTCGACAGTTGGTTTAATAAATCACATAGACCTTCTGACACGCCTGCACAAATTTAACATACAGCATTGCCTACATAGTTTAAACGTTTTTATTTAACCTTGACAAGGTTGACAGCAGGGTAACAGCTTTACAGCTTATACTTGGATAAATAAGTTATTTATGGGAGGATTGAAATCTCTGGGACAGATAATGAGGAAAAAGGGATTAGAGAATTTGACACTCACAGGATACATTGAAAGCAAAAAGAGCAGAGGGAAATAGCTAGTAAGATAACTAACGAGTTTGTGTAAAGAGAAAGGAGAACATGGACGTAGAGGTATAAATATTACTAAGAGGAAATTGTGGAGAGTCATGATCTCCTACATTCCGACGGTGTAACGCACATAAAGAAGACGTTTGTACAAGTGTTCATTCACCATTTTTTTTTATCTGACAACCAGCGTTGTACAAGTGACGTGACGTGTCCGCCACTGAGACAGTTTGCAGGGAGAAGCCGGTTAATGCCTTCGGAAAGGGCAATCGTGTGAAATGAACATACAGACCATTAGCAGGAATTAGTGTTGTGGATTCCGAGATGAAATTCGGTCTCCAATGAATGACAAACGCAAGAATTAAATATAAGAAATTAAATGTATTTACACAATAATACAATGGGTAATACTGTTAGTAAATCCAGGAACGCCGTTAGTAGCAATAATATATATATATATATATACAGTCTCGAAGTAGGACTTCCTTAGAGTCTACGTGCTTGTAACTGAGACTTCTACAAGCAGTTACCTCACACTATTACTCTACCTCCAACTCAATCACCATCTCAATCTCCGCCCACTCTCTCTATATTTTGACTTACTGTGGGTATATAACGGCAGCAGTCCAAGTAACGCTCTGGTCGAGTCCACTTATATGAAAAAGGGGAGGACCCCATAACAATTAGAACTTGATTTTTGGATTTTGCCGTCTATAAAGTGAACCGTTACGGCACATTCACACGTTATGCATTCGATTTTTTTGCTTCCTCCCATCTTCATTGCTGATGGTCGGGAATCACGGACAATTTTCACGGCTTTGAATTCAGAGTTGTCCTCTTAGACTGGTTACCAACGGCGGTTAGAGAGGTCATTCTACTCTACTATTTAACTCATAGCTGGAGAGAGAAAAGATGGATTCAGGCATTTCTTAATAGTATTTGTGCTTAAGTGAATGTAATAAACCACTTAATTCCAAGCCGCTATTCAATAAACCGCCCGAACATCCACTCTGTCCATAATTCCCATCGGGAAAAAGTGACGGATCATTAATCGGATGCTGGCTATTGAGCCGCAGCTTATCCGCCCTGAACCCAAGGATCAAGCTGTTGGCTACTAGAAGAGTTGTCATCAAGATAACTAACAAGTCCCATTTATATCGGTTTTAAAATTTGATTGATCCATTTCCTAGACGGACTGTCAACCAAGGATAAGGATGCCTATCTACCCGGGACTTTACATATAAGTGCAAATTTTCATACCTACGGACGATAATGGGTATGTCCCCATTCCCATAAATACAGTAGGAAATAATATATGTTAGGGGTGGGGGGTATGCGGTCTACAGTTGGAATTCACTTGACTCTCTTCTAGCAGCTGACTACTACATCTACCCGCCGCTGGCGAATCTTCTATGTGTTGTTCTTGTCCTAAGTATTATCGTTCATTACCAACCTTCGTTTGATTATTCTATTCAGTAACCTTCTCTAGGTTACAACTGCAAGTTAATTTATTAAATGCTATTTTTTTGCCTGAATTCTTACAACTTTTCGGACAAACTTTTCACAAAGTATCGGCGTAAAAAGATAAAAAAGAGATTGTAAGATTATGAACTCATTTTGTTCAACTATAATCATTTGTTCGAACCTCTTTTCAGGCATCTATATAATACTATCTTCTCATATTTTCATTTGTTATCTTTTTGAGCAAAGGGCTTTTTGCAGTCTTTCAGGGAACTGATACCTTTTTGTTTTTAAATAATAATTCTGTTAAGTTCAGAATAAATAGTAATTCGAAAAAAAAATTCTGGTCAACAAACATATTTAATGTAAAGTAGCTTCCTTGTATCTTTTCTATAAATACTTTCATGGTAATTGTTCGGACGAATTTTTTGCTGTTTGTGAATTTAACCGCAGTATTAGATTGGCGACAAGGTCCCATTAATTTACAGTTGAATTAACTAGATGCAACCGTAAGTTCTATGTTGACAGTCTCTTTTACCGTAGTTTTTGTTTATGGAATTATTTTCTAGTTCCATGATTTCCAGCCAAATTATATCCTCAAAAACAGAAATGCAATGTCAATAGTTATCTAATGTGCTCCTGATAATTGTTCTCACTCCTTAATAATGTTTCTCCTTTTTCGTATTCTTTTACACTCAGTAACCCCTTGTGTCTTAGTGGCTTTACTGCCTTTCTTCGGGTGAAATAAGACTCCTAGTAATAAATAAATTTAGAAATTAATACTACTAATAGTAAATATAGATTTTTCTCAGTATTTGGTGTAGCTCCGTTATTTTACATCGAGCAATTTTATTACCCCGATCACACATTGTGCAATATTTTATCCTTATATTCATATATATATATATATATATATATATATGCTTATATTCATATATATATGTATATATATATAAAGTATATTAATATATATATATATATATAAATATATTTATCTCTATCTATCTATCTATCTATCTATCTATCTATCTATATATATATATATATATATATATATATATATATATATATATGAAGCATATGTAAGGATCGTATTAAAAGATAGTACGCTATCTTACCAATAAGCGCGTTTTTTACTTCAGGCTCATCGGGATGTAAATTCTTACAGCTTGATGAGCCTAAGGCAAAAACGCTACTATAATATCATTCTAAGATTCTTAGATTGTTAACGTGTTGAACAATTTAATCATTTGTTATCTTTTATAATCTTTGATTAAGATTTCATAATGATATATATATATATATATATATGTATATGTATGTGTGTGTGTGGGGGGGGCAACTGTTATGTTTCATTGAATGGGACGGACTAAGAATATTTTGTAAGTTTTTTATCCCTTTTTTTCTAGTGTCCTTATAACTTTTCTTTTTTGAAGGTGAAATGTGGAGAGTAATTCTTACACACACAGGCACACACACACACACACACACACACACACACACACACACACACATATATATATTATGAAATGCATTATTATTTAATAATAATCTGTTTATTTTTTTTTTAATAGCTACAATTTATTTAAGCAAATGCTCTGTTTTTTTTAAAATAAATAAACAGTATTAATTACATTTATTTTATTGAATATATATATATATATATATATATATATATATATATATATATATATATATATATATATAATTGGACAGCATCTCTTCATCTCAGCATGGTATTCTAATTAATATAAGCATATTATTTGTATTTATCACAACGATTTCACCACAACGTTTACAGTTAAATTAAATTTGTCTTCGCAATTCACTCCGCGAATAATCTCGGAGGAGATCGAAATTACTTGGTTTAACAAATAATACGACTCCTTCCTTGATGATCTTTAACTTAACATCAAGAACATAATTAGAAAACTAGAAAGGTTTTATTATAAAAATAAAGACCACCTTTTGTTTGAACCCACCCATTTTTCAAGTTAGCAAAACTATTGAAATACGTGTTTGACCTGCGTTTTTTGTTACCCAGTCGTTAGCCTTTTAGATTGATTGTTTAAATAAATCTGAATGACTACACTTAGTTTCACCTGTAAATATTGCATTTCTTTTTAAAAAGGATATCCCAACATGAAGACGAAAGAGCTGTCTATGGGAGAAAAGGCAAATCATTTTAAAGTTGAGAAAAGACGGAAGATCGATCAGAACCATTGGACAAACATTGTGTATGACCAACACAATAATTTGGAATGTCCTGAAAATGAAAGAAACTACTGGTGTACTGAGTAACGGAAATAAAGCAGATCAGCCAAGGAAAACAACAGCAGTTGATGACTGAAACATTGTGAGAGCTGTGGGGGAAAACCCCAAAACAACTGTCAGTGACATCATCAAAAACCTCTACAGTACAGGGATGAAGATTCACTGATTTGAGAGCAGAAATATAGAGACGATACCAGAAGACGTAAACCACTCAACAGCAGTAAGAATCGGAAGGCGAGATTGGAATTTACAATGAAGTACAGAGATGAGCAACAAAAGTTCTGGAAGCAGGTATTATGGACTGATGAGACCAAGATTAATCTCTATTAAAATGATGGAAAGATCAAAGTGAGGCGATAGAAAGAATCTACTTATGATCCACAGCATACAAGCTTATCTGTGAAGAGTGGTGGACGCAGAGTTTTGACTTGGGCTTGCATGGCTACTTCTGGAATAGGCTCATGCATATGTATTGATGATGTAAATCATAATGGTAGCAGCAGAATGAATTCAGAAGTCTATAGAAACATTTTGTCTGCCAATTTACAGAGAAATACATCCAAACTAATTCGGTGGAAGTTTCTCATGTAGCAGTACACAAAGGACTTCACCAGGAGGAAAAAGTGAACAGTTTTAGACTAGCCAAGTCAATTACCGGACTGTAACCCAATAGAGCATGCATTTCATCATCATCAGAAGAAACTGAAGGAAGACCCCATTGAAACAAATAAGAACTGCGAGAGGCTGTGTTAAATGTATGGAAAAGTATCACAATGATGAATGCAACAATTTAGTGATGTCAAAGTGTCGTAAGCATGATGTCGTTATTGTAAGCAAGGATTGTGCAACCAAATATTAAATGCTATTTACTTTAAAACTATCTGTTCCTTTACTTTTGCTTACTGGGGTGATCTGATACAAAAGGTGCTATGCTCTAATGTATTTAACAATTCTAAATGTAAATACCAGGAAATAAAGGCTGAAATTCTGAACTCTTGTCTAATATTCATCTTTTGATATTAAACCCAAATGTCTTCAGTGAACTACAAAAACAAAGGAATTGGCCTTGCCGTTCCAATACGCTTGGAGGAGACTGTAAATATCTTTGGGCAACAATCCTTCTTTTGTGCATGTCTCCTTGAGTATTTTGTAATTATTTTATCCTTTCTTTTAGTGTCCTTATATTTTTTGAAGATTAAGTTGGAGAGTAATTACATACACACATATACACACACACACACACACACAGAGGCATATATATATATATATATATATATATATATATATATATATATATATATATAGAGAGAGAGAGAGAGAGAGATAACATACGTTAAGTTAAGCGTCGTCTGGCCCACACCAAGTGGGCTTAAGGATAAAGAATTGAAATGGTACATCTAACTCACTCATGTCTTCTCTCCCCTCTCACTTCCCCACTTCGTTAATTTACATATGCTTAATACGGCCCGTCAAAAATGTGTAAATTTCTTTTCATTTTTCATTTCAACTTTTGGAAGTAAAGTCTGATGATCCAGAGCCTTTTAAAAGGGCTGTGGTGAAATAATTTATTACATGGAACCTTAAAGTGGTCTGTTTTTATTCAAATTTATTTGCTCTGAATTTACATTGAGCTCTCTGGATATCATCCTCCTTGGGTCTACCCATACGGATTACCTAGTTTTGCATAAATATATATATATATATATATATATATATATATGCAAGTTTCGTTAAAAACGTCTGACATGTGTTCGTATATTTTTTTCTTTTTAGGATATAAATTATATAAAAGTTGTCCGAATAATATCAACTATAAACATGATCACAATGTGTTGACCGTGTTTGGAAAGTAAAAAAAAATATCTATAAATCTAGATACATAAATAAAACAATCCATATATTCAGTTAAACGTCAAATAAAATTCATCCTTGAAATTATAGTAGAACGCGCTTGTATATATAAATAATTCGGAAAATGTTTATATAATTTATGTCTTGAAAAGAAAAAAAAATATAAGAACACATGAAAAATTCTATAAAAACACTTAACCACAGCACCTTGTCAGCCGTTTTTAACGAAACTTGCATAAAGAGGGATTGATTCCCAAATACACACACACACACACACACATATACATATATATATATATATATATATATATATATATATATATATATATATATATATATATGCATTGTTTATGAGGAGAAGAATAAAATGTTTATTTTTGTTTCTGTGAATGCACAAAAGAAGCGGTTTGATTAAATTTTCCTCGATTTAGTGCATTCCCGTTTTAAATATTTGAGAACCATCTTTAAACTTAATAGTGCCCTCTTCAAATCGAACGGGAAAATTTAGAATTAAAAAAAATCATCGTCGTATAAATATCTAATGTTCCCATATTAAAACGATCAAAAATATTTCCACAGCGTTTGTTCATTAGAATTTAATTGTTGTAAAATTCAATATTTTATGCAAAATCTTTAAAAATAAAAACATCATAGCGGTACATGTACTCGTGAAATCAGAACAAAAATATTTCTCCAGAAAATTTTTTTTTGTGAACAATGATAAAGAATAATAATAGTAATAAAGAAGATATTAATTTCAAACAATTTTTTGGCTCAAAGCACAAAATATTGTTAGGGTTATTTCGTCTACCTTCAAACAGTAGCAATTTTAACAAGAAAGAGATAAGGGAAAGTATAATTTGAATTCAAAAGATACGTAGTAGTAATATTCAAGATGGAGTAAACGTGGAAATCGGTACCACCCCATGCAAGGCAGTAAAGCCACTAAGAGAGAGGGGAAGCATTAGAAACAGAAACATTAATAATGAACGGAAAGAGAAAAGGGTAATCAGAAGGATAGCGATTGATATTGCATTTAATTTTTTGCAGATTAAAGTTGAGCTCAACTGTAAAGTAATGAGATCACAACGCCAGTCTAGAATTGCGCTTAAATTAAAATTCTAACTACCGTAGCGAAAAGCTCACCCGAACAATTACCATGAAAGCATATATAGAAAAGACACAGATAGGCAAGCTTACGGCAGTGGGAATGTGACTGAAGCCGAGCCACCAGATCAATATTGCTGATTCTTCTTTGGATTTTTATCAAGGAGCTCAAGGTAAATAGCAGGGGCACTAGACCATATGTGGCAGCAATATTCTAAGTGTAGACGAATGGTAGACTTATAGATATACAAGATAGATTCTGGAGAGAAAAATTGTCTCTCACGACACAGTGAACCAACTTTCTTAGCAGCTAGCAATGGATTCAACATAGTCTTTCCAATTCATGTCAGCTTGTATACAAGTCACAAGCAGAGATCGAAATATGGGTGTAAATAAATTACAGAAAGTTTTCAAAGCTGATAGATTAGCGTAATACAATCTTCCAGTCTTTATTTCATCAAATATGGTTATTGTTATGGGATCTTAGGGATAATAATAATAATAATAATAATAATAATAATAATAATAATAATAATGGACTATTCCATATTTAATAAATACTGCGCCTAAGAAGTAGGCAAGAAGTCAGTAGTTCAAGTTTTGAACGACTGCACGGTTGAACTCCTTCCACGGGCGGGAGGAACCCGAAGGAGGCTACGCCGAAACTTCCAATCCTTTTTGGGGAGGAACATTGGCCCTGAACCCGTTTATACGGGTTCAAATGCATATTTAAAAATTAATCATGGAAATTTACAGTTAAAAAGGCCTTGTGCCACATTTCCCTAGTGGGAACTGAATATTGTTAATGGAAGTTTGAACCGACTGATTCGGAGACTACTCTCTTCCTACGGTGAAGAGGAACCTGAAGGAGGCTACGCCGAAGGGCGGAGTCTCCTTCGGGGAGGTGGAAAACCGGCCCAGAACCCGTTTATACGGGTTTAAATGGGCTATTTTTTGGCCGAGCCTAATGGCTGAGAATGCCCAATATTAAAAAGGCCTTATAAAAACATGACATGGACTATGGGGGGTGACTGAATATTCGTCAGTAGTTCAAGTGAGTCAGTAGTTCAAGTGAGTCAGTAGTTCAAGTCGAGTCAAGAGTCGAGTCAGAGGCAGTCCGAAACAGAGTCGCGTTCAGACAATTACTGCAAGACATTGGAATAGTGATATTGGTCGAGACTACATTGTTCTCTCTACTAAACCTCATTGTTCAGACTAACACTTCTGCTTCTGTGTATATATTCCTGTTTGTAATATATCTGTGTTATTCCATATCCGTGTTCGAGTTCTTCTTTATTGGTTCTACCTTGGACTATCACCGTGGTACAAGGAACCGGACCATAACAAGTGGCGACGAAGATTCGAATTAATTCGGTGGAAGAAAAAAAAATTCGTTCGCCACAGCATAACAGTTATGAACAGTACGAAGCCTATTCGAGAAAATGATAACATATAAATCCCAAGATCAGACCATCATAGGGTACAGACACTTTACATTTAGTGTTCCAGCCCATGTTAAAAGTCGGAATTTTGAATATTGACTTTTAAAGTAGGTAGCTCTTTACTACTTGTACGATTGGCGCAACACTCCATTTTGATCTCACCCCTATTTTAAAAAAAAATTAATTTACTCCAAGGAAGGCGATAACGCCACTAAGACACAAGGCGCTACAAGAAGTGAAAGAGAAAGAAAAGACTTTAGTACTCCTGTTCAAAAGACCGGGCGGGTGTATGAACCGGACGATAGGCGAACCTATCTACTCCTATTGAGAGAGAAAAAAGTAAGTAAACAGAAAATTAAAATTGAGTGTTTACACGGAGACATTAGAAGTATAAAGTTAAAGTAGAATTTACAAGGAACCCGAAACCCAAACCTAAATAGGAAACAAAGAATAAATCTCTACTTCTGTTCAAAAGATTGTGTAGGCGTGTGAACCGGATGATATGGGAACCTATCTATTCCTATTGAGGGAAAAATAGTATATACAATTTCAGAGTTTAGGTGGAGACTTTAGAAGTACAAAGTTCAAGTCGAATTTAGAAGGAAGCGGAAACTCAAGCCTAAACAGGAAACAAGAGATACACTTCTTCTGTTCAAAAGACCGAGAGATGGGGTAGAATCTGTATGGCTTTCTGTTGTCTCTCTCACATACATAGACAAGTAAAATATACATGTCTATGAATTTTCTAAAGAATTAATGGGTTTATTTTTACTTCGACATTTGTATAATTTCAAACGTTATTTTTACCTGATACCCGTGTTTAAATAGACATCCATATGTTTTAAACAGTGTGTATTATATATGTTGGACTGGTCACTCGAGAAAAATGTACTACGCTTATAATGGAAGAGTGCTCAGTATTAGAGATGGAGAGCTTATAGATATATACAGTGTGGACATAAGACTTAACACTCCAAATTGACTGACAGTTTCACGGTTTAACGTGACCTTGAAACTAACTTGATCTATCTATCTATCTATCTATCTATCTATCTATCTATCTATGTCTGTTCATTATCTATCTATCTATATTCATTATCTATCTATCTAGCAAATCTATCTAAAATGTCTGTTCATTATTATCTATCTATCTATCTATCTATCTATCTAAAAAGATGTCAAATGCACTGTAAGGTGCTCATCAAATTCACGCATAAGCGATCATAAGATAGTCCATTACAATGTTTGTTGATTGATTTGTTTCTTTAACGGCATATCAACTCTTCATGGGTCATTTAATGCCGAAATTCAATTGAAATATTTTGAACACGATTTTATGACTTCAACTACAGAAAGAATGTATTGTTGGTCATTTTGCTTTAAAATTGTATTGTTGGTAATTTTTTCACATAAATATGTACTGTTGGTATTTTTACTATAAAAATGTATTTTTATACTTTCATAGTGTTTTGTTTTTGTTTGGGGGTTCACTATTTACCTATAGCTGGGATCCTAACAGGGGCTACCACCCCGTGTGTGGGTGGACCTTGGAACAACAGTAATTAAGAGGTGGTTCCATGATCTTCAAAAGTTCCAATATCCCGATTAGCGGCCTTGCTGCCGGATGTAGTTTATCGTCATACTCAGGACTAAAACACAATGAATTCACACAGCAAGTCCTTGTACTTGCAAAATATGTAATACTCCCAAGGTACTATGAAAATTGACATCTTAAGTATATTACGAACCATGGTCTAACCATAAATTCTAAAGAAAAAACAACACTTTTTGTAAAGCGGTGCTCGATAGAGTAGATTAATTTTGCAATATTTTTTTTTGGTGGTGGCAGAAAATAACCTATTAGGATTAAAAAATCATTAGTAGATTAGTTTTGCATGTTGTTGCTAGTGAATTCGATCTTCGTTAGATGCCACATTATTTGGGATTGGAGATTGGAGAAAGATTCACACATATTTATATTCGGCATGAAATCGACCCTGAAACATTGGGACATCACTACCTCTTTTGTCCCTAGGAACATAAATACTTTGTAGCTTCTGTTAAGTTAGACCAGTAGTTCTCAACTGGTGTCTATATGAACCCTAGGGGCCCATGTAACATTACTGGTGTCCATACAATAAAAGATTTGGTTTGGTTTGGTTTGTTTTGTTTTACGGCATCTCAACCTCAATGGGTTATTTAATGCCGACAAGATTTTTATTGCTTGTAATATTTAAAAAAAAAAATGTATTGCTAGTAATAATTTTTTAGAAAGTATTTCTGGTATTAAGGCCTACTTTTACACTTCCATAGTGTTTGGGCCCCAGTTTAGGGGTTAATTATTTGTCCATAACTGGGACCCTAACAGGTGCTACCATCCCGAGTGTGGGTGGACCTGAGAACACCAGTATTTAAGAGATGGTTCTATGCTCCACAAAAACTCCTGATCAAAAGCCTTGCTGTTGGACGTAGTTTATCGTCTTACCCAGGACGCGGATGTAGTTTATCGTCATACCCAAGACGAAATAAAAGATGGAAAATGCATAATTTATGGAAAACAAATGACACTGATAAAAAAATATTCAGTACTCTGGAAAAATACATAGTTCTCCGTTATTGCTTTACAATCATCTTACCTTGTTGAATCGGGTTTTAGTCATGTGAATCAAAAGCCTATAATAGACTCGACATTGTGAAAAGGGGTGATCTTTGACTATCATCAACATAGATGGAGCCGAATAAAAAATGCATCAACAACGGGTATCTCATTGAATAAATCTGCACTTTTTAAAAATTTATTAATTGCTCACATATTTTAAAATGGTTTATTATGATTTGTTTTACTAGTGTCCATAAATATTCCATAGAATTTAGTTGTTGAATACAAGTTTATTTTCATTAAATCACTTTTACTTCAAAATAAAGCATATACATTTATTATTCCTATAGTACAATTCCTAAACTTATCTATTAGTAAAAAATAAATAAGCTTTTTTTTCTACCAAAAGAAAATTAAGAGTAAAAGTGATCCATGGGTAAAAAAAAAAACTTTGAGACCTACTGAGTCAGACTAAACATAAACGAATAAAATTATTGTGTTTTATTACAGGAAAAGTTAGCATTCTTTTATTGAACCATTAGAGTTACTTCAGGTTGAAATACATAAAATCTCTTTATTATACACATTTTCAGGAAATTAAACTTTTCAAGTCCAATAACTGTTATCGCTCTTTCTAGTACTGATGAAGCTGTCCTTTCAAACCTCTTGTTTTTGGTTGTATGGTAAGGTAACAGTTTGCTTAAATAATTATTTTCTTACATGGGCTGCTTATTTTTGTTATTCTCTTTAGACAGACATACAGACAGATAAAATATATAGAGAGATTCGAAAAGAGACTGAAATATATGTTAATGGCGAATGGTGAAATTAATTGTTTCCATACAGGAAACATTCGGCTATCATTGATCGAACGTTTAACGTTACTGTCGGTTAAAATTTCAAAAAGAAAATTTCAATTTTTTTCAGGAAATTAGACTTCTCAAGTCCACTGTTATAGATCTTTCTTTTCCTAATCTTTTGTTCAATGTGGTGCAGAAAGTCAGTGTCTTGAATATATCATTATTTTTGTATCAGAAAACATCTCAAGTTCACTAAATATTATTGCTCCTTCTAGTACTGATGAGCGTTTCTTTTCAAACTTCTTTTGGGTTGTGTAGCAAAATAAATGTTTGCTTGTATCATTATTTTATTTTCTAGTTACACGAGCTGCTCATTTTTGTTGTTCGCGATAGGCAGACAGACACACAGACAGATAAATATATAAAGAGTTTTGTACAGAGATTGAAATATATGGTAATGGTGAATGGTGAACTTAATCGTTTTCATACAGAAAACATTCGGCATTCATTGTCTGTTAGCGTTGCTGTCGGTCGAAATTTAAGTAAACTTTTTCTGAAAGCAGTTTTTCAGGAAATTAGGCCGCTCAAGATGTAAGAAAATGTTATAGATCTTTCTAGTATTGAAAAGGGTTTCCTTCCAAATCTTTTGTTTTTGGTCGTGTGGAAGGCTATCATTTGGATTATATCCTTATTCTACTCGCATGTACTGCCTTTTTTGTTGTTGCTGCTGCCGGAAGAGTTCAACTAATGTGAAGTCTAATGAAGGATCGTCATCTTTAAGATTTATAGTTCGTTTGAAACCATTTTTTACAATGATGTTCACTCCGTACAAGTCCAAAGAACCACTCAAGGTAGAGTGCTATAAAATAAGAGGCATAGTTTATGCGGATATTTGTGGAAGATAACGGTTAACCGTAGACTTGATCAGGTTAAGATTGTAGTAATCGAGGAAGCATCCTCTTGGGAGTCAGTTCCATAAAGCAGCGGTTCGTCAGAATAAGATGCCCGGATGGAACTTACACCTCACCAATGAATTACGAAGGAAATAAGGGTGGTTCGCTACAATGTGCGTAGGAAGACGGATATTATCTGTAAAGGTTAGAACGGGTGGAACTAAGGAATGCAGTTCGTCCGAACACTTTCCGTGGAAATAGCGATAAAGTAGCAAGAGGTACGCGACGGTTCGGTTTTGAGAAAGGGGATGTAAAGTGGAAAATAATTCATCACCCACAAGGACGCACATATGCTTTTGGACTCTATCGAGACTGGAAAATGAAGACTGGGTAGCTCCTTCTCAGATAGGATATCAGTACTCCAATTTCGGCTTGATATCGCTCTTGTAAAGGTAGATAGCAGGACGAGTCAAATTCTTCCTGGAGCGGTAAAGGGGACCGACTAATTTTCCAGCATCTTCAATAATGGATCGTATGTACGAGTTTCAGTTGAGGTCTGGGTTGAGTTTAAATCCCAATAGGCGCTCAAGACATTGAGCCATCCTGAGGGAACATTAGGTCATTGCAATTGGGGGATCACTAATTTGAGAAAATGGTTGTATATAGGTAGTAGCTAGTACTGTTCTTGATAATAAATACTATAAACTGACCTAGGATGCCTTCTGTACAGCAACAGTAACCAAAATAGTCTATATGAATTCTTACCATAGGGTAATAGTTTGTTAGATAGACTCGCATGTCATTGCTAGTAAATTCGATTTAAATATGTCATAGATGCAAAAATTGAAAGATTAATATTTTAATATTATTTTCCAAGTATAAAAAACTTACTGTGTTGAGCTAACGCTAATATCCACATACATTGTTATATTGTAAATATTGAATTAAAAATTATATATAATGCATCTTTATTGGGCTTTCGAAATGATCTTCAGAGATCTGTCCGAAATTATGAAAAAAATGTTATCCCAATTAAATCTTGAAATCTAGTTTAAACAGTTCCATCTAGCTAAATGTAATTCTTTTTACCAATTTTTTACACTTACATTTCTTTCTTTATTTATTTTTCTCTTTCTTTCTTTCTTTCTTTCTTTCTTTCTTTCTTTGGGTTTAAGTGGCTTGGATAATTGAGTATTTCTTACTGGCGTCAGTGAATGTTATTTAAAGATACATAAAAACACTTCACATATTCGAGCCAGACTGGCTTTCAGCACCTGTAGAATTTACAAGTCAACGAATGTGTTGGTTATTCAAAGAAAAGACAATCAGTTGTGGCAATTTAATCAATTTAAACCTTTTAGTGCATTTTTTTTATTTGATTTAAATGAATAGCGAAGGTGACCAGTTTTCCGGATTCTTACATTTTTAAAATACCCATTTATAAATATCTATCGCAGTCGATTCCTTCCATTATTTCTTTCTTTGTCTCTCCTGTCGCCTTCTGTCTGTCCATCTATCTATCTATCTATCTATCTATCTATCTATCTATCTATCTATCTATTTTTTGAATTGTAACTTACGTGCGAAACTAACAAGTCGTGAACCTTGTGCAAAAATGTTTTGGTGTCGAGCCAAGCTAATGTGTATAACAGGCGCAGTCGTTCGACTTGTTACGGAAACCACAGCTGCATCACGTAGCGCGGTGAGGCTGTAGCCCTATCCTTCACGAGGAGGGGGAGCCTTACAGGAGTAACATCCAACACAAAACATCTCTCTCTCTCTCTCTCGCTTTTTTCATTTCTTTCTTTCTATCTAGCTCGGTCTGTTCCTATCTATCTATCTATCTATCTATCTATCTATCTATCTATCTCGATCTTTTAATTTGTTTGTTTTTTTTCTTTCTTTCTAGGTCTGTTCATATCTATCTATCTATCTATCTATCTATCTATCTATCTATCTATCTCGATCTTTTAATTTGTTTTTTTTTCTTTCTTTCTAGGTCTGTTCATATCTATCTATCTATCTATCATATCTATCTATCTATCTATCTCGATCTTTTTTAATTTGTTTTTTTTCTTTCTTTCTAGGTCTGTTCATCTATCTATCTATCTATCTATCTATCTATCTATCTATCTATCTTATTCTGTTCATATCTATCTATCTATCTATCTATCTATCTATCTATCTATCTGCTTACGCCCACATCACGCTGAAACACCGGTTACCATACTATCGCCAAAGTTATTAAGCAACGTCGAGCCTGGTCAGTACATAATGGGTCACCGCTTGGGAATAAGAAGGCACTATAAGCTTAGATGTGCGAGTGGTGTAATGGATAATGACTCAGAATTGTTAATCCGAGATCCAATTACAATTGGGTTCATTATATTCACTTACGCACAAATAACCACCTGTTCTCCCTCATTTATGGATTAATTAGTAAGACTTGTAACACTAAATCATTATTATCCCCCCCCCAAAAAAAAATTTTTTTACAATCTAAAAATATTTCCTATCTATCTATCTACGATTGTTATTGAGAAAAATGGCAGGTAGGTTTGCATTTTCCGCTGTTTTGAATTCAAAGTTTTTTTCTACATGGTGCGACAGAAATGGCTCCCAGAATTACCTCTCACATAATGGTGTCTTCATCTTGCTAATGTCTTATCATTATGTGGGAGGTATTTCTGAGACGTATATGTGGGAGTTATTTCTGCCGCACCTTGTATTAGTCTGATTGCCAATCGAGGATAGAAAGCTCATTCTGGTCTGTAAATAATTAATATCTTGATGGAATGGGGAGAAGATATGGTTTAGTGTAGCATTAGAACAAACAAGTTCAGCTAGAATTTGAACCCGGTCCGCCGAGTCCATTTTGAACTCTGTTAACCTTTACTACACTCGCATCTTCTAAAGTCATGTTTATAAATGGACACGCAAATGCGCATGATTCGTATTTTGTATTGAAGCTAACAAGTTTATCTCAATCATCCAGGGTAGAGTATTTATAAGATTGACTTTATAAGCTGATTTCTCGAGCCTCTAAAATCTCGCCATAACTTGAGAAGACCAATGTAACGAGAATAAAAAAAGATTACTAATGCTAAGTTGTATGACTTATAAATTTTAATTTAATTTTAATTTTTCTCTTAAAAAAAAAATGCCGAAATACGTTATTTTGCATATTCGACTGATCCAATGGATATAGGTCTCCTAAATCTGAATAAGCAATTTAGTATTTGAAGAGTCAGCTTACATACCAATCCGGCATACATTGCAATATGTGCAAATTGATGAATATACATATAGGCTCAAATTCTCACGAGAAAAATGCATGTTCTACATATACAGATATCTGTGCTGTCGGAGGCAAAAACAATGTATGTAAATCTATCTATCTATCTATCTATCTATCTATCTACATAGAAGACGGTCATTTGCATGAATTTATATATCCACTTGTTGATAATGTGTACGATAACATTTTAATCTATCTATCTATCTATCTATCTATCTATCTATCTATCTATCTATCTATCTATCTATCTATCTATCTATCTCAATATATTCGTATCTATCGTAACCTATTCATTTATAGCCCATTCTATTCTTATCTCTCTCTCTCTCTCTCTCTCTCTCTCTCTATCTATCTATCTATCTATCTACAGAGTCGACGGTCATTTGCATGAATTGATATATCCACTTGTCGTTGACAATGTGTACAATAGCATTTTAATCAATCTGTCTGTCTATCTATCTATCTCAGTCTATTCGTATCAATCGTAATCTATTCATTTATAGCCCAGTCTATTCTTATCTATCTATCTATCTATCTATCTATCTATCTATCTATCTATCTATCTATCTATCTATCTAAGCATCTTGAGGCACGTTCCGTAAAAATGATGGACCAGTTCGTTCATGTAGATCTAAGTTTGACTATATATGTGATTCAGAAAGATCAGTAATATAGAAAGATTCTCAGTTATATAACATGATGATGGTTTTCAAGGTAAGCAATATATTGCCAGTTGTCAGATACGTGCATCACAATATTCTATGTTATGCATATATTTGAGCGCCGTGTGCACAGTGCCGTAATGCTTATCAACATGAAAAATCAGAATTGGAAATAGATGCATTGTTTGATTTCAGTCTCAATGACAAAGTGTTTAAGAGAAAAAAAGTCTAATTTTCTATGATGAGGAGCTATCATTATTTTCATTATTTGCATTCAGATTTTTTCCTCATTTTTGCTTTTAATATTATAACATATCGGCTTTTGTGCTCTGTGACTTAATTCTGTTGAATCATCGAATTTCGAACAGGAACCTTTATTTAATCTCCGGTGGTAAATTCTTCTCGCTTCACTGTCCGTGTCTTGTTCTCATTTAATACTGCTCACTTAATGCAGTCAAGCGTCACAGTGACATTAGCATCAGCAGAGTCAGCTGCAGGCAGGACAGAAGAACATCAGGTTTAATGCTATAAGTTATAGACTCAGGATTGTCCTACGGAACAATAGCCTAGTGGATTAAAGCGATGTTTCGTGAATTTGGTGGCATAGTAATTGCGAGTTCAATCAATGGACGGTGCAGTACAGACTTAGACTCAGTGGGAACAGGGCAAGAAATAACTGAGCAGTAGTCAATAAGAAAAAGACGGGATATCCCTAGACTTCGGCAGCGGAACAGAAACAATTTATATTTAATCGGCCTGGATATCTGGATCGACATGTTCCTAAAGATGGCCAGGCACAACGGCCAAAACGTGATAATAACAGAAAAATGAGGATATCCGTCTAACTGTAAATAACGTAAATTTTGTGATATCAACGAACACTCGTTGCCACTTTTGTAATGTCAACGAATACGCGTTGTCACTTTCTTAATGCTCGTTGTAGTAGAGCCTTTGTAATCGCAGATACAACTATAGTAACGCCGTCGAACAATACTGGTGTCAGACGCCTTCGAATGGCACTCGCACTAATAGTACTTGCTCGATAATACTCGCTCGAATAGTAATCCGTAAAATGATCCAAATAGTGAAATAGTATAGTTAATAGAGTAGAGAATAGCGGTCCGTATAGTAATAGAGGATAGAGCAGAAATGATGATCCGTATAGTAATAGAGGAGAAATAGCGATCTATGTTCAAACTCAAGTGTCGGCAGCAACACTTTATTCCTTCCTATATAATAGCAAATAAAATAAGAAGTGCTATTACACACATGATTGGATCAGTCATGTCTTTATGCATGTATTTTTTATGTGGACTGAATATCTCAGACTACTGATATTTGTCTATTAGCAGTGTGAATTCAAATGTTTTATGCATGCGCGTTGTTTGAATGCATAAGTCTATGTTGATAGAATCAAACGTTGTCTCTTCATGTCTTGTATGTTTATGTATGCATAGAACTAGTCTATATATGTGGGTTGAATGAAAATTATCTTTCTATCTATTTACAGACTAACAGTAGAGCCCGGCGTTGCCCGGGGATGTAACAGTAAGAGATAGATCAAGTATCGACCATCATAAAGACTGAAAAATAAAATTGACAAAGATTATTGTTTAAGGTTGACGGACACGCATGTCTTAATTATTTTTTTTTTATTTACGAATTGGTCAAACCCAAACTCAAACAAAAACATTGTTTTCAATCGTTATGAGTCTATCGATTGAATAGAATTTTATTATAAACAATTGTCTTGTAAATGGAATTTTTAAAGCATTCTGAATGTAAAATAAAGAAAAAAGTGTGCAAGACAATAAGAAACACTACCTGCCAAAAAAAGTGAAGTTTTGTTGAAATCGGTTGAAAAATGTAAGAAATCCGATCCCATATAGAAACGAACACACACACACACACACACACACACACACACACACACACACACACACACACACACACACAGCCAACCAACCTGGGTTTTATAATAAGTATAACTCGATGTGAGTTGTCTCCCTTTCATTAATGTCTCTTAATAGTGTTTTCAAATTGATTTAGTGCAAAAACAATTGTGTTTTTCCAATTTTGGGCGCTGTCAGAACCACCGCAAGGTAATTTTACGCAGTCCTGTGAAGTTTTGTTGAAATCGGTTGAAAAATGTAGGAAATACGATCCCATATATAAACGTACAGACACACACATACACACAATCTGCGTTTTATAATAAGTAAGATGTGCGAGTAGTATAATGGCTATTGACGCAGGAAACGGGATTGGCGTGTCGAGTTCAAATGACAGTCGTTGCCGTTGTGTTCACTTTCGAACAATTATCCATGAAGAAGTATGAATTCATCTTTATAATAACATGGTGAAGTGGGCCCTAATTATATATTTGGTTAGCAATGTGTCTAAGATCGGTTGAGTATGGGGCTAGAAACTCCATTCCGTTAAAATCTAGTTGCTATGGAAACACCAGTAGCAATATCAAGCGTTGTGAGGCTGTGATCTTATACTCCACTGGGTAGTTTTACATAGGTAACATACCACACAAGATCTATCTATCTATCTATCTATCTATCTATCTATCTATCTATCTATCTATGTCTGTTCATCTATCTGTCTCAGTCTGTTCGTATCTGTCTATCTATTATCACCTCTCGACAAATGATTTAGTCAAAGTGTTGACTACAAACATGCAAGTGTCTTGGAACCATCTGTGCCAAACAATTATTTCACAATGCAAAACTATATTGGCTTTACTGATTTAATCTACAATTATCCACATTGTAATATTAACGTATATAAACAGACCCGCCAAAAATTATGGGACGGCAGTATGTAAAAATAATGGTTGGTGGCGCCACCGTGCCTCGGTGTCATGGAAACGTACAGGCCTATATCATTTGTACTCTGACATCTAGTGAATGAGTATAAATACCCGTCAGGCTACTCATGATGTCGTAAGTAATCACGATGCTTATAAATTTTTGAAAATCTTTCTATGGTCTCCTGTGTGCACTGGTAATACTTGATGGAAGACATTATCGCCCACTGTGGACAGCGCAGTGACTGATCCCGGGTCATTAATGATTATATCCAGAGGCTTCTAGTTGGAATTGTCTGCAGTAACAGACTAAAGATACTGGCTCAGATCAGATCCATATCCAATGAAACCGTGCAAGATGTATATCCAGTTTGCTAGTTACGCGTTCTTTAATTTCTATGGAAACAGAAGAACCACCAAAAATCCGCTGTTAACATCATAATTCTGAACAGAGTGCCTCATCTGGACGTATGATGGCCCCTAATTGATTCCTGGACGACTGACTGATAATCAAAGTTTCAGTTGTTTCTGTCTCATGATAGGTTTCGGGTCTTGCGCACACCCCATGAGACGATGAACTCCAGTTGTCAACGAGGTACTGTGCAGGTTGTTGGTGGTTCCATAATGTTATGGGGAGTGTTCACGTGGCTAAATCCGTTGGTCTGCCTAAACACGTCATTGATCGGTCTGCTACGGTGCACTATTTGGGGATCATTTCTACCAATTCATTGACTCCATGTACTACAACAACGATGCGTTATTCTCGAAGGATAATGTACCATATCATCGTGTTTAAGTTGCCCAGAATTTGTTTAAGAGCATTCTAGAGACTTCTGACAAATAGTAGGGGTTACAATATTCGCTTGATATGGTACAAGCCGAGAATTTATGGGACGTGGTGGAAACCGTAAATCTACAAATATCAGGCAGCTGTGAACAGCTATCAAGGCTCCAAAGGTCGTCTTGTGGAAGCGATGCTAAGATGGGTTAATAAACTTCGCCGAATTAGAAGAGATCCTACATGATGCTAGAATCCAACATAACTTTTGGCACGTCAATATATATATATATCGATACCTGTAATTTAATATACATTGACTGTATTGCTGTTAAACTCAATGGAATGTATAGTGCCTCTGTATGACACAATGATGATCTAATGGGTTATAGAAAACGAGTAGTCATGTCAGAAGGTTCATTCACCTACTCAGTTCTCCGTCAGCCAATATAGTGTGTCAACAGGGAGACATTTTTGATAAGGTATCTTGCTTTGGGACTGATTACAATCATATCTTATTGTTAAGTTAGCAGAAGCCACCTCTACCGGAATTCGAACCTTGTTCGTCCATTTCGTTTTCTGTGCTAATAAAAGTGACATTATTTAATCCTTGCGTAATGACAATACATAATGTTTGTCGACGTGTTAAAAGTGTATAGCCATTGCTGACAAGTAAAATCTATTGTTACAGTTTTGAATTCAGAGTTGTCCTTTTCTGAAACTGGTTTCTAACCACGGCTAAAGAACCCACTCTGCCCTGCTATTTAACCCATATCTGGGGGAAATAGATCTTAAACTATCAGCAATGCCCGTGGTCAGATTATAGTCGTGTACAGCTGATATTTAACAATGGTAAGAATCCCAAATACAAACAGATGCGAGATATCCCGATTAGCACTGAGGCGGGTGTTATATGGGAGTTTTCCTACTCCCAGACAGACACCTTATCAAAGACTTGGGTTCCATCACCCCCAGTGGACTAACCGCTTAGCTGGACAACAACCCAAATATTTCCCGGGTATGACGATCCATCCACCCATGTAATTCGCTTTGTAAGACTATTTGTTTTCGTTTTCTCTTTCTTTATAGATGGATATCGACATCTCTTGGAGATTGATGATACAGTAATACTTGTCAGTAATGTTCCTGGCACTGAGATTTATTGAGCCAAGTAAATATCAGAAGGCGAATATTACTGATCATTTGTTCACATTAGCACAGTGATATAGAGTATATAATCCATCTTTCGTGGGCACCTCGTGGCGGTTTAATGGTTAGCAGACTTGTCTCGCTAGAACAATTACGACTGAGTAGTGAGTTCGATCCTCACTGGGTGCCCCCTACTTTCGGCCTTGTGACACATCTAAGCTACGCTTGGAAAAATCACTATAATCCATCTTTCGTGGTTAAACTTAAGTCAGTTGGTCTGCCTAAACACGTCATTGATCGGTCTGCTACGGTGCACTGTTTGGTGAGCATTTCTACCAATCCATTGACTCCATGTACTTCAACAACGATGCGTTATTCTCGAAGGATAATGTAACATATCATCGTGTTCAAGTTGCCTAGAATTTGTTTAAGAGCATTCTAGAGACTTCTTACAAATAGTGGAGTTACAATATTCTCTTGATATGGTACAAGCCGAGCATTGAATATTGCTGCCATATTTGGTCTGGTGCTCCTATTATATATCCAGAGATTCCCAAGTAGGGTCTGTAATGCAATCGGTCCTGACCTGAAATCTTGACTTCAGTCACTTTCTCATCGCTGTGACGTGGCCTCTCTCTTTTCAATAAATATATTCATGGCAATTGTTCTAGTGAGCTTCCTTCTTTAGCAACTCGACCATATGAATTTAAGCATAGTAATAAATTAGAAACTAGTTTTACTGTCGAATGAGCTAGATGGAACTGCAAGTTCTTTTCTAATAGTTTCTTCTATTACAATTCTCACTTGTGGAACTCTCATCCAGGTTTTTTTTCTTCCTTATCGCCTAAAATCTTTAAATGCAATGTCATTCGCCATTTTCTGTCTTCCTGTTCTTTTATTGTTCTTATTCTTATTCTCTTTCACTCCCAGTAATACCTTGCGTCTTAGTGGCATTATCACCTTGTTTGGGAGTGAAATGATTAAAAAAATACGAAAGATGAAGAACGAATATGGATGCATGCGTAAACATTTATAAAATGGATTCTAAGAGAGCCCTGGAGAAACAGTAATTCATTGTAACAAAACCCGAACGAATAACGCAAAACGAACTCATAAACGAGGCTGCGTTTTGAAAGCACTCTTCCGAAGCGAATGACTTTCCCATCTGCAACCATGGCGCATGTATTTATGGACATGCGCAAATACATAAAAAACCGAACGTGCCGTCATATTTTTCATGAGCAAATAGACATGGTTCTCTGCACGGAGAACGGAATCCGCAAATAAAGTTCAAATGCCAGTCGAAAGTAATTTTTTTGTACTAAAGATCCTTTAAAAAGGCATTGATACGTTTTTTACCTCCTAAACTCTATCTCTTTGCCAGATATCTTGACAAGATGTGGGACGTAGTAACGTCGAGATCTCCGGTGCAAAAGGAACCAGAAAGCCATTGCACTACTTTGCATTGAATGTTAACATGAACCACAATTACAACGAGAGGGTTGGGTTATGGTGATCACAGCGGCGCAAAATGCGCTAACAGTATAAATGATGATAATAAATATTTATTATCATCATTTATACCGTCACATGCTTTTCCCGTTAACCGTTACATATGACGTCACTTCATACTGATTCCAATTCCAGTGAACTAAAAACATCAGAAAATATTGTTTAACATACTGACAACACACAGTTCTTGATGATTATTGAGATAGTCGAAAGTATTTAAGCAAAACAGAATATACAACATCCCATTCGGAAATTATAAAAATGCAATAAAGCATTAAATAAACAAACTTTGTCGGCTGAATTGAACAAAACTTGTTTGTATATACATTTGTTTAGTGTAAAAGTTATAATTAGTTGATATACGTGTTTGAGTAGACATCACTTTTTTTAAACCGTGAAATTAATGTCTACTGGCTTAGGCATTCAAAAATTTTAATACAAATCCCATAAAGCGAACCGGGCTTTAGACTGCCCTATCACGTATGATGTTGTGTAAAAAGACAACCGGGCGTCTCTACACTAACTTTTGAACATGGACTCGTACATCAGCAATGAGTCGAGCGTCTGCTCATAGGAACGGTCGTCAAAAAAGTAGCGTTTGAATCATACGTATTGCCGCACTGAACTATGGTATTTTCTATTACTGTATACAAAATCCATTTCTCTCATGTGATTGAAACCTTCTTCACTCAACCTTTTGTACCCGTGTTTTCCTTAGAGCCTTAATAACCAGAGACCGCGAGGGTTATACGAACTTTATAACAATGGCTCCGTTTCTGTTTTGGAAATGTACGTCTCTCGTTCAGGCCTTTAAAAGCCCATATCACCTAACTTTATTTTTGTATCCGAAAAGTAAACAAAGTAATTTTTTTCAGAAAATAATGGATTTTCTTTAGACTCCACCAATATATATATATATATATATATATATATATACACACACACACACACACAGAGAGGGTGCGATGGATAAATTGTCGTATAAATTAAGCTAAAATGAAAATAACATTAACATCTCATTGTAACCGATATATTTATCAAAATTACACAAAAATATCTAGAAATACTAAACAGTAAATTTATGGAATAAAATCGCCATTGGCTTTAACCATGGCCTCCAGGTCATTTCAGAATTTCTGCAAATCTTCCGGACGGTCTCCTTGTTGAAGTTGGTGAATTCTGTCATAAGCCTTGCCTTATGTTCATATTTGGTGTGACAAGGAGTTTTGTTGGTCTTTCGCCCAACTGCGCCCCACACATAATAATCTAGCGATAGTGCAGTCTGGGTAGTTAGGTGGCCATATGTAAGGGGTTATGTGATAGAAATTGTTTGACAGCCATGATTGGGTTCTCTTGCTAGTGTGGCAAGGTGCAGAGTCCTGTTACCAGACATAGGGTCTTCCAGCAGCCACACTCTTGACCCAGGGAAGCACTACCTTCCCCAGACACTTGATGTAGGATTTCGCGTTAAGTGAGACCCTGTGGGAAGATGAATGGTCATTAGTGATCAATCCAAACACCTCTGTAATCACAATTAGACTCTTTCCGAATCCTTTGCACTGTCTTCAGATTGACGCTCCAACACTCTTAAATATTGGTAATGGAGCTTCCGGTGCGAATTTCTGGCGGGGTGAATTGCGTCATGTTGCACGTTTCTTGACCCTATTATAGTGTGCAGTCGACAAAATCAAAAACAGCGCGCATGCAGGAAAACAGCGAAATTTACTTCTCTCTCTGTATATATATATATATATATATATATATATATATATATACCCCTAAGCCATTGGCGCACGGCAGGGATGGCGTGAATCTAGACGTATTTATTTTAGACAAACACGCCAGTAACCGGAGAACTCGATTCGTCTTAACGAAGAGTCTTGCATTACTATCAGCAGTAATAGTCACTTTTTACAAATTCACTTTTCTCCCCGAAGAGCTCAACCGAAATAATTTTTTCAGGAGCATATATATATATATATATATATATATATATATATATATATATATATATATATATATATATATATATATTGTAAATAAACTGTCCTAAGTTCATGTTTGTGTTGTTTTTTCAAGTGCTTCTCTGTCTTTTTCCATGTACTAATGTAGTATCTGTAGTGACAGCCCTAAGATTACTGGCGCCCCAGGCAAACTGAACTTCGGCACCTTTACAAGTATAAGTTTTAAAATTTTTCACAAGGAAAAAATGGAAATGTAGAATGAATTTATTACAATATACAAATTAATACAAGCTAAAGAAAACATTCACTATCCTACCTAAAACATTTTTAGTAGCTTTTAGATCTTCAAACCTTTCCATGGATGTTTCTACGCCTATCTTCTATACATGATAATTTTCTATTGACAAAATTGCCATAGAATTTAATCTGTCTTGAATCATGGACGATCGCAAGTATGTTTTTACAAGCTTTAGTTTTGGAAGATCCTAAATACATGATATGGCGGCATGATGGCACCCTCGACTTTGAGGGCACCCCGGGCGACTGCCCGAGTTACCACTACCGGTTCTGGTTGTCTGTATGGTAAGCATACTTCCTTTCTTTATATTCTGGTATTGTTTGGAAAGCTGAAAGTTTGAAATATTTTACGATGATGTCATGGATAGCTTTTGTTGGGTGAAGGCAGGGTCATACTAAAAAGGATATCATGAGATAAACGCAATAATGGTAACAAATAAAATTAAATGTTCACGTATCATTTCACCCCAAGGAAGGCAGGAATGCCACTAGTACGCAGGGGGTTACAGAGAATGAAAGTGAGAGAGAAGACTGAGTACAGGGAGGATTGAGGAAAGGGCAAAAGATGAACGGGTTTCAAGAAAACAGAATATAGCAATTGACGCATTTAAATTTTTGAAGATTGTAGTTATCAGGAAAGAAAGGAAACGGAAGGAAGTTTCACAGACAGGAAATGCGAGAAAATAAACTATTGGAGTAGAAGCAATTAAGTATTTCACTAGTAAACAGATGGGACCTAAATGCCAATCTAATAGCATGTTTACATTCATGTAGACGGGGCACCAGGGAAAAAGCCCATCAGAGCAGTTGCCATGAAAATACGAGTAGAAAAGACAGAAGGAAGCCACGCCACACTGGTAAGAAAATGACTGAAGTCGTGATGTCAAGTCATGATCGATTACATAACAGATCTTTCTTTGAATTTTGTCAAGAACCTCGAGATGAACAGCAGGGTCACCAGACCAGATACGGTAGCAGTATTCAAATCACGGACGAATGGTAGATTTGTAAATGTACAAGATGGACTCTGACGAGAAAAATATTCTGGCAAAACACAGTGACCCAACTTTCCTTGTAGACATCTCTTAGTTTCGCGAATCTCCGTGAAATTCAGTATAGAGACAGATAAGTTAACATTTATTTTCATTTTATTATTAATGCTATATCTCTTTATATTGACCACTTTAATTACGAGAAATATTATCTTGGTCGACTGTTCATATATATATATGTATATATATATATATATATATATATATACATATATATATACACACACACACACACATATATATATATATATATATATATATATATTTCATAAAGTTCGAGCAACATTTGATCTTTACATTTATTGCAAATTAATTTCAATAAAAAAAAAATAAATAGAATAAAATGTATTTTTCTATTATTTTTCAGTAATTTATAATTTTAAACTTAATATAGATCAAATTTAAATTTTAAAATGGTAATTTTAATTTCAAATTCTATCGTATAATTTAATATTTATTAGTTGGAATAAATTCTATTTTAGTCTAACCCCGACATTAAAGCATTAAATAATTATTATAACCTTAGTTCGTTGTCAAGTATTTTGAATTCTCGTGTACTTGTATTTTGATTGGTCATTCAAGCTTATATGTAGCGTTTCCCCTTAGCAAGTGGTGTTTGATTGATTTGAACTTTTTTAAAAACCTTTTTATTCTACCTTCAACACCATCACTTGATAAGACACCAGAAGTGTTGAAACAAAATGGCTATTTTGTAGTGATTTTATACATATTTATGTTATAATTTTCGAATAAAGAATTATATATATATATATATATATATATATATATATATATATATATATATATATAAATTGTCAACATTTGGATATTTTTTTTATTATGTCGTTCCTTGACCTAACCTTTCGGCACTGTAATTAGTTATATTTCAAACTCGTCATAACACATTACAGTGCATCTAGATGTTGACTTTTTTTTTAATATTTCGATCTTTCGTGGTACGACGTCATAGAACCGCATTATGGATTTAAGACCTGGGTCTGCTATTCAGACCGTTATCATAGCATAACAATTTTCTCTGTCAACATAACAGAATATCATTTTTGATGGTGAATATATTTGTTTAAATGTCTGTTGTATATCTAAAAAATGGCTCATGTGAGCCGAAAGTTTAGGATGGCTCATGAACAAACATAATAGACATTCATTGTCTGTTATATTTAACAATATATTTTAAGACATTTTTATGTTTATACATACTTTTTATAGATACAAATATTTAATAAATGCTGTTTTATAATAAGCAGTATTAAATTTTACCGGCCTGATTGAAAGAATTATAGAAAATATTCGTCCTCCGACAGGATTCGAACCTGTATCCTATATGGAACCGTCATTTAGCTTGACGTGCCTTTACCGATTAGTTCGGTTAGCAAGGTCGAAGGTCGAATTCTGTCGGAGGACGAATATTTTTCTGTGAAATTTCTCGGATATTCAGGCCGGTAAAGTTGTTTTACTGTTTATTATAAACAGAACATTTACTTAAATAGTTTATTAATAAATAGAATGTTTAAACATAAAAATGTCTTAAAATAATTGTCTGTCTTTGTCCATTTCATAATGTGTTAACTATATATAATATGAAAAGATTACTTGACTTTTAAAATATCAATTAGTAATACCGTTCAAATTATACATAGTCGTTTACGGCCAAATCACGTTGAAACACCGGTTCCTGTATGATCACCTAAGTTAAGCAACGTTGTTACTTGTCAATGCCAAGATGGGTGACCGCTTGGAAATACCAGGTGCTCTAAGATTGAATATGTAGTTATTGTAATGTCTAATGACTTAGAAGTGTTAATCGTAGAGCCGAGTTCCAATTTCTGTTATTTTTCCCTCAGGTATGGGTTAATTAATAATACAGTAAATCATTATTATTTACTAAAAATAAATAACGCCGATTTCGAAGTATGAGGGTCTAAAATTTCAGTTTTTCGAAAGGAGAAGCCAGACAACCCACACATATGATTTAATTATAGAGTCGAAGACTTGTGTAGAACAAGGTACACCTTCCGGAAGACCTGATAACAGAGAAATGGTGTCACGAAGATTCCAAACTCACATCCTGAGATTTTAATTCAGCTGTTTCATTCTCCTAGACTGGTCAGCATCCAAGGCTATAGAGACCCGTCTGCAAGTATGTCGGGGTGGGAGAGGAGTGTTGTGAGTTCGATTTCTACTGAGTGTTCTCTTTATGGGCTTTGTGCCAGGTAAACCTATTTACTTACAAATATCCGCATGTTTTATCAAACACAATGATGGCGATTCATTCACATCGTTGGCAGTCGCTGTTGGCGACGAGACACTAAACTGTCAATCTATTTCATGCCCGGTTTAGCCTTGTCTGTATAATCTTGCCGAAACACGTGTGATAGCCGAATATAAGGATATCAATTTCTACCCCACGATCAACACATCGGAATAATAGCTTCGCTTTTCGCGGGAGTTGATACCATCTGTGAGATGACCTAGTTTTTCGTCCAAATATTGCTTTCAATGTTTTACATCAATCACATCATCGAAAGCTGGTTATTCTCTACATCGTTCCTCATTGATATTCTTCTCCCCTTCAAAACGTGGATGATCACGGTTCTCCACAACTTCCTATCCTTTGCAGCTCTAAGTAATGTTTGTCCCATTACTATCTCTCTTAGTTTCTGTCCGTCCATCCTGTTACATAAGTTCGTCTAGCTGGTTACTTGATACTTATTTCTGCCTCTCTTGCCTTCAGGATGACCTGCGAGTGTCAAATTCTCCAAGTACACTTTCCTCATTAAGGATCCCAGAAATTTCATCTGCAACTTTCAGATTCTAATATAATTTTCCTTTTCGTTCCGACTTTCCTTAAAACTTCCATGTTGCTCACATGTTACATCCATGTTATTCTCTGTAGAACTACATCTCTGTTGCTTAAAGTCTTCTCTTTATAAGTGGGGAAATTGTCGAGCATTTACTGAGGATTCTGAAAACTTTGTTTAGGTTTTGAAAGGCATCTTTTGCTATTCCAATGCTTCTTCGGATTTCGGTGTCACAGTTTTCGTCGTCTATTATAAAACATCTGAGATGCTTACCATTTCTGTATTTGCTTCATTTTGACGTCTCCAATTCATAATTTGCATCTTGTGCTGTTTCTTTTGCAGGCAGACATAAATTCTGTCTTTTGACAATTGATAAACGAAAGGTCCTGCTTTCCTTTAATACTTTTTTCCAGAAGTTCCTGGAATTTTCTTTCTGTCGTTGCTATCCACGGTGTTATCTGTGTGTCTTATGTTCTTAAGATTGTGCCTACCAACAGCAAATACTGGGAAGACTTCTATTTCTCCAAATATCGCCTCGCATTTAGTTCGCGTACACAAACACGTCGAGTAATCATTAATGGTAAATAGCGAAAATTATATTTACTAGGCTTTACTCATTATAGCATAACGCCAAGTAAAGATATATGCGTGGAAGAAGATTGTGTTGCACCAATCTCACAAGTGGTGAGGGCATGCTGATCTTGATGATTAGTATTAAATATAAATACATATGAATGTTCGTTTGAAATTCTGTGCAGAAATATTGTTTCCGTTCGCCGATTTGTCTGGATAAGTTTCCTCATTGGTTCCAGGCCGATGAGTTCACCCGCCTTCCTGTATCATCTGATGTCCTGAGATTTAGGACTACTATTATTCCATGTATTATCATTATTCGTGTTTGGTCCTAAAGTATAATTATTATTTTTATCTCTTTTACAGAATTATGTATTCGACCTTCCTCAAAAACCTGAAAATTTCTTGAATATATTTATATATATATATATATATATATATATATATATTGAAAAAAAAAAATATTAAAAATTAAAATCTTCAGACACATTGGGTTGTAGATTAATATTCTTTCGTTTTTTTTTATTATTATTTCATTTAGATTCCTCGACTAGTTTCGACCGAAATGGCCATCATCAGGAGAAGAAATATTTCTGGTAGCAGTAAACTACAAAAATGAATGTCTTGCTGGAGAAAATGAACTTTTGTCTGTAGTTTTCATTTGTTTTTTTTTTTTTTTATCTTTTTAACATGAATCTTTTAACATTCCTTGTGTTGGTCAAACAGTCTCTTTTAAGTTGTTTTTTGAGATAAGAGCTGGATAGATACATGTTGCTCTGAATTCCCTTGGTCAGTTTGACAGTTTTATTCGACCTGGAGGGGATGTGTCTCTAGTTAAGTGTTGTGTGTGTGTTATTTGGTTCTTAAATGAAGTGAGTATGATATGTGTAAGCGTGTGTATTGCTGTGGGTGTGTGTAATCATTTGGCTCATTAGGGAATTTTTTTTGAATATGATGTGTGTAAGTGTATATATAGGTGTTTTGTATCAATATATAGGTTATTTTTAGGAATAAACAAATATTTACAATAATGAATTTTAGATATAAAAATGTGTATATTTTATAAAGTTAATGAGATAAAATTTACATAAGCTAATTATAATTTTTAAAAATTTAATAACCATAGGGAATAATTTTTTTGAATGTATTACTAATTTTTTTTTTTTTTAATTATATTTATTTTTATTGGTACATTCGTTAAAATAATCATATTATTTTAAAATTTTTAAAACTTTATATCAACATGTAACTATTTTTTTCTGAGGAAAATTTTTCGTAGCATAAAGACGAAAAAATATATTATTAAATAGATATATATATATATATATATATATATATATATATATATATATATATATTGTTTTTTTGTGTCTTTGATAACAGATACAAACTCGTGATGTCGTTTTAAAATTTTTTCGTAAAAATGATTTTTTTTGATTTTTTTTAGATAAAAATAAAATATTTTTTTTTATTCTGATGTTGACCAGAAAATTTTTCATTTCTTGATATTATTTTAAATTTTATTTTTTAATTAAATTTTACAATTTTAAAAAACAAGGATCATAACATTCATCGAGTTTTCAGAAGAATATTATTATTTTAAATTTAATTAGCGAAGTGAAAGAATTAAAATCTCATGTCGAACAACTTTACAAATTTACATTTTTCAATGAATGATTCATTTTAATATAAAATCAGGAAACTGCACCACATAATAATATATATATATATATATATATATATATATAGCGTGACAAAACTAAGGGACAACTTTTTAAAACCTAATATTTATTTTGAAATAACAACTGAAAAAATTTAAAATTTTTTACAACTGGTAGTCGTTATCATAATATAACAAATTTTAAAATTTGAATCATTAAAAAAGGTTTAGAAAAGAATTATAACAATTATTTATTTATTTTCAAATTTATTTTTCCTTCAAGGGAGAAAATTCAGAAAAAAAAATGAAATTAAAAAATTATAATATAGTTTATATTTTTAAATAGTTTTTCTATATTTTGTCCTATATATTTATTGGGTTAAAGTTTCGATTTTTATACAAATAGAGCGTATATAAATATATATTTAATGAAATTTTATATAAATATATGCGACAGTCTTTTTTTCATGCATGGATGCAATCGTCAAGCCATGAAAAGACTGTCGAAATATGTTGATTCAAAAAACTTTATATATATATATATATATATAAATATATATATATTTATATATATATACGCAATATATATATATATATATAAGGTTCTTGAGAGAAGATTTGTAAATTGGTATATTTTTTCAGACAAAAAAACGACTGAGAGTTTCTTGAACTATCTTCCGCAGTCTTAAGGCGGTTGTTATGGATCTGTTCAGTGATATGGACATTTTAAATCAAATCATTTTCTTTCGACAATGAAGGTTAACATTAATGAATACAAAATACTATATAATTAAAATAACGGAATCAAATAAATTATATATATAGAAACTGTCAATGGCAACTATATATAATTATTGCTTTAAATAAAATGCACGTTTAACTATAATTGAAGAATTTTATTCCATTGTACCGTTTTCAGTATACTCCTTCAAGACTTCCTTATTTTTTAATCATTTCGCCCCAAGTAAGGTAATAAAGCCACGAAGACGAAAGGTGTTACAGAGTATTAGAGATCATGAGAAAAACAATCACTGTTAAGACGAGAGTATAATAAAAGTACAAGAATTAAGAAGGCGGTTGATAACGATGGGCATTGCATTTGAATTTTTGAAGATCAAAGTTGACTGGGAAACAAAACCCGGAAGTTATACGTCTATATAGAAATATTTAGTATATAGAAGAAATATATAGATATTAGAACTTACGGTCACATCTATATATATAATAACTGCAAAATGATGAAACCTAGACGCTTTAATTCATAAAATCTAGTACCATAGAGGAAAGTTCAGAACAATTACCATGAAAATATTTAAAGAAAAAACACAGGGAAAGTGACATTATGGTGGTGGGAAAGTGACATGAAGCCGTGAAGCCAGGGGAAGGACCAATAATTTTGCAGGCTAAGGACCGAATCGTGGATGATAAGCAGAAACACACACGGCTAAGAGACAATGGATAAGGGATATTTTGATAAGTAACAAATGGCGAAAGGGTGTCATTACAATGACAGGGAAATTCTGAGTAAGTGGAAAGGGAAAGAAAGAAAGAATCAGATATGTTTTGGCGACGGCTGTGTTATCTAAGGATATGAAAACAAACTATTGGTACGGGAAGGCATCTTATTATCAACTACAGACCGACTGGCCAAAGAAAAATTCAAATGAAAATGTTATTTCGATAAGTGACAAAAAAACAGGCAACTAAAAAGGACTTTGGACAGATAAAAAAAAATTAAAAAGCCACCCACGAGTGTCCGCTGACCGATTTTTTTCGACGGAACATCCTTGGCCTGCGATAATAAAATTATGTTATCAGAAAATATGTACCGAAGGGAAATGAATGGGAATTTAGAAATTTCTTTTCGGGGCGACGTTGGCCGTGTTAAAAAGACCACCCATTCTGATAATTAGCGATAAAATACCTGACGAAAACCACGTGTAGAACAAGAGTTATGACCGCCATTGTTCATATTGTCCCGTTTGCGGCTAGAGAAATGATAACGGCGATTAAAGGAAGAAAAGGAAAAAGAAAAGATAAGATTTTTTTTTAGTTAAGCAAGATATTTTTTTTTTCCTGAAACAAAGCCGCGGATTCGTCCACGCCCGACTAAGACATCATTGGTCAAGTGGTGATCACGTGACGCACGAAGGAGGCTGTCGCCGCCCATCCAGAGGTATAGGTATGAGAAGCTGCTACGAAGAAGTGGGGAGGGCAGTTCACGCCCTCTGAAGTATGGTGAGAAGGTGGGAGTGAGGAAAGTTTCCAAAAATGGAAAAAAGTGGAAAATTCCTAACCAGAAAAAAAGAGGTGGATATGTATTTAGAATTATCGAGAAACCCCCGACGCCGACAGACCCACCCCGGTTTTGGTCGGCGTCCATATAAGCGAAGCCACAACGAGCAGAAATCAGTTCCAGTTCAGTTTCAGTTTGAGTTGAGTTGCAGAGTTTTGAGTTCGAAGAGTCAGTCTCCAGTGCTCAGTTGAAGCCGCCTCGCAGATAGCTGACCAAGATTCACGCAAATTCCGGACTCCTCTTCAACCCAAGAACAATTATTTTGAAGAGCGACTTAGATCCAGACCACCAAAAGTTTTTTTTTTTTTCGACTTTCGTCCAAAGACACACCGAAAAACCAATTTCTTAGAGAGCAAACAACTTGAAGCGTTAAAACTCGCCTAACGGAAAACGACGTGTCACAATCCATAGAACGGGTCGGGAGATAGATGCAGTCCTATGTATCGAACAACTAGACATAAAGTTTGTTACCTTTTTCTTTGATGCTTTGAACTTTTGAGTTTTCATTTTATTTTCTTTTATGCATATTTGTCTGGTATCACCCCCGTTGAACTCGGTTTGCATTACGGCCCCAACCACTGTTTGATCTCGTCTGCCTAAGATCAATTCACAACGTGGGTGGGCAGACTGGAGATCAATGCAGTAGTTTGGTAACCAGGCATTGGAAGCGATTTGGGAACGACGAGGCTGATATCAAATCTAACCAGATTCCCACCCGAATCACCAAAAGGTTAGAACGTCACATTTGGGTGCCGCGACCGATACCAAGCCAGTTGGTCGTCACAGGACGAGACAACACGACTGACGCGACAGGCGGACGTCACGTTTGGAGCAGCGACACCCGAACGGAGCAGCGAGGAGCGAACAGCTGGCGCCGCGGCGAGGACGTCACAATTGGTGCTGTTTGGGGACGTCACAAGTTGGTGCCGTGGTAGACCAGGATAGAACGTCACAGTTGGCGCTGCGACCAGGGGACGACGTCACACAACTAGTTATATTTTTGAAATTTTAAAAAAGAAAATGATAATTTATGAAAAGTTTGGACCAAATTTTTGACAAATTTTTCATAATTGGATTTTCAAATTTTGTTTAATTTAATCTAATCATTTTTTTTCAAATTTAAAAATTATGGATCAAATATTTTGGTTTTTGTTGAGGTTTATTTAATAGGACATATCTTTTTTGAATTCCCAAAAAAATATTGACATCACATTTTTTTTTTTAATTTACTAATTTTAAAGATTATTTGGCATGCAGATATGTATAGACAATGGATTCATAGATGATTTATTCTTAAATAAATTTGAAAATAAATTCCCACATTGCATTTTTTTGCTTTTTCAAAAATTATTACAATTATTTTCCATTTTTAATTTGTTATATATAGTTATAGCGTTCAAATAATATATATTTAATATATTTGGGAAAATTTAATAATTTAGAAAAAAAATATACTTTGGAATCGATATATATATATATTTTGAACGGCCATATAAGTTGAGCTAGAAATATTTTGAACATAAAAAAGCATCGTTCACGAGTTTCCAAGACTAGTTCCAAAACATCGATAAATAATTTCAATATGCCAAAGTTAATTTTAACTGTCGTTTGATGATTTAAAAATAAATAAAAATAGAAAAATCTGAAAATCAGTTTGAGTTTAAAACAATTTTATCTGATTCTTAATATCTATTGAATGATGACATATATATATATATATATATATATATATTGGGACAATCATAAATACCTCAACCATTTTTATTTTTATTTTTTTATATTTTATATATATATATATATTTAAAATATATATTTAGATAAAATTTGTTACATCTGTTCTTAGTCATGTTATATATTGAAAATATATATATATTGATATATAAAATCTTCATCGGTTTTAATATCATTGTTCAATCATGCGAAAAATATTTTTAGAAGATTTTAAATAGACACCTTTCCTAAAGATTTTATCAAATTTTTCTTTTCTTTATAATTTTAAAAATGGAATGATATTTTCGCTATTTTTTTGATGCCTAAATGAGGACGTTGTTTTTTTTTAGATCTTCCTTTAATTAAATTTTATTTTAAATTATTAAGTTTAATGAAATTATTACATTTCTGTATTTAACTTGGTTAGTAAAATATTTATATATATATATATATATATATATATATATATATATATATATATATATATATATATATATATATAATATATTGATATGTGTATTTTTATTAAATTATAAAAAAATGCCTTTTTTTTCAGATCTTATATATTTTAAGAATAAACGGAACGCAAAAAAATGCCGAAAAAAATACAAATTAAAAAAAAATTTTAACAATTAAAAATTATTCAAATTATTTTAATAAAATGGAATTTTATAAAAATTTTTTTTTATTACATTATTGGAAATATATATAAATATATATATATATATATATATATATATTTTTTTTAGAACAATCCAGAATTTCAAATGAGTGATAAAAAATCGATATATTTTTTTTAATTTTAAAAAATAATTAAAAAATTTTTTAAATTCATAGTAAATTAATTTAATACATTTACATTATATATATTATTTTGTTTAAATGAATAAACAATTTTTATAATTTTATATATTTATATATCCAAAATAATATTAAAAAGAACAACATCTAACAAAATTTGTTGTTGAGAAAACCAGAAAAATTAAATAATTTTTGAATCGCAAGAATTCAACTGCACCATATATATTTCGGATATTAAAATTGACAATGATTTCTGCATGAAAATGAGATAAAAAGTCGAAATTTATGAATAAAAATCAAAAATAGACAATGAATATTCAAAAAATAGATATGTGAAGATATAAATATTATAAATATATAAAAAATAAAATTAAAATCATTTTTGATAATCATAATTGTTAATTGAAAAACAAAAAAACAATAATGCATTATATTTTTATTATCATTCTAATAAAATTCATATCGCTTAATAATTTTTATCAACCAAAATTTGAAGATATATTTTTAATTTCTTAAGACATATAATTATTTACTTTATTTTTTTATTAACTATTTTTTTTATTTATTTACCAAATTGTTAAATCGGTTGTTTAAACAATTTAAACTTCGTTAATATTAATAAAATTTTGAATAATATTATAAATAATATTTATATTATTCGGACTATAATCCTTAATTGTAAAATAAAAAATTTTTATTATTAAATTTAAATTCCGGCCTTCTTCAAAATATTATTATATTTCTGAGATGAGGTTTTATATAAATAAAACAAAAATAATTTATATTGTCCTCAATTATGTGACCATTTCATATAAAACAAATTTCAATTTTTATTATATTTCTTGCAATATTTTCATTATATTAAGATTTATATAAAATATTATTATTCGAATTAATTTTTTTGTGGCCATATTTACTATATATGTAAATATATATATATATATATATATATATATATATATATATATATATATATTTTGTGTATATTTAATTGTTATTTCTTTTTTTATATTATTTTTAATTTTTGTAAATGTAAAAAATTTAAATTTTTAAAAAATATATATTGGATAAAAATATTTAAATATAATATAATATTATATATATATATATATATGTATTTAAATATATACAAATAAAATTAATAAATTAACCTTTGTTTACAAATTTGTAATAATTTTTTTTTAGAACAGTTTTTTTGAAATAAAATAAAGGGTTCTTTTCGAATTTATATATATATGAATAAACCGTTGTTTTTGTATATATATATATATATATATATATATATATATATATATATATATATATATATATATAATATATATATGATGTTATAAAAATTGTATATATATATTTTATAATGTGTAATAATGATTCTTAGAAAATAAATTAATGAATTCTCTAAATCTAAAAAAACTGGATGACATTTCATTTATTGTTTGTTTTGAAATTCCTTTCTAAAATTTAATATTTTTAAAAAAGTGAATATGTATAATAATTTTAAATTTTTATTAATTAAAAGCCTTATAAACTACTTCATAATCGTTTCTTTTATAAATTTTATTTTATAAAAAATGTCCAATTTAATTTTATTTATGAATATATATACAAATATATATATAGATATATATATTTATATATATAAAATTACTTAAAGCGAAATATTAAAAGTTAAATGAAAACATTTTTTTATTTTTTTTTCAAATCGTTATTTGCAAAAAAAATTAAATTATTTTTTCTATTGATTTTTTTTAAATGATTAATGATTTGTTTTAAAGCATCAATTTCATTTTTAAATATAAATTAAATTTAAATTTCTGTTTATAAATTTTTTACAATTTTATTTTCGTTTTCCTTTTGATTAACTTTCTATTTTTATTTTGATTTTATATATTTTTTTTTTTTAAATTAAATATTTTTCAAAAATAATATACTTATATATATTCATAATCGTATACAATTTTTATAAAATTCATTTCGAAAAAAACTATTTAAAATGATCCAATAAATCATATTAAAAAGCTATTCAAATTTTTTTCTTTTGTTAACGGAAATCAAAAATCTAAATTCAAACATCTTTATTGACTTGAAGTCTTTAAAATTAAATAAATCTCAATTTAAAAGAATTTTTCCATCGTTTATAATTATTTTTTCAAAATTTTTTTTTTTTAAATTGTTTAATTTTAAATTTTTTTTTTGATATAAATTTAAAAAATTAAAAAATAAAATATAAATATAAAATTTTGTAGGTTTGAAATGGATCGTATATATGATTCCAATGGACAAATAAATTTTGACCATGGATTATTAGTGTTTAAAATAGATATTATATCCTTTTTTTTTCAAAATTTTAAAAAATTGATTCTAATTTTTTTTTATTAAAAATATTTATATTTTTTTAATTTGAAAAATATAAAATGTAAAAATTTTGCATATGTATTTGTATATTTATTTATAATATTATATATATATATATAAATATAGATATATATATATATATAATATATTTATTTTTCATTTAAAAATTTTAAAAAAATTTATTTTATCGAATATTTAAATTTTGAAATTAATTTTTCAAATATATTCTTTGTAATATATTAATAATCAAATGGATATTTTAATATATATATATATATATATATATATATATATATATATATATATATATATATATATATATATGAATGACAAGAGAGATTCAAAATTTTTTAGAAAAAAAATAAATAATGTTTATTTTAGAAAATATTTATTTAAATTATATATATATATTTGATATGGAGAAATCAAAATTTCAAAAGAATTAATATATTTATTACAAATAAATTAAATTTGGTTTTAATTAATTTTTAATTTGAATATTATATATTACATATTAATTTATAGAGAATATAGATATATATATATATATATATATATATATAAATATTATAATATATATATATATATATATATATATATATATATATATATATATATATATATATATATATATATGTATGTATTGTAACAGCAAATTTGTCCAAATCGTGTAACAGCATAATAATTGTCCATCCCACAAAATGTTTAATATCTAAAAAAACCAAAAAAACTAATTTATTTTTTTTTTTCCAGGTTTTCAGATAAGACGTTTAGCCATCTTGACACCATTTGTCGTAAGAATCACTGAAAAAAACCCTTTGAGTTATTCAGCTAAAAAAGAGAACAGGTTAAAATCATTTTATGTCAGCCCCACTATGTCTTCCCAATTGAGCAATGGTGAGTGAGACAAAAAAAGATCATTCAAGCTTTTAGTAATAGTACCAACAATGATACTATGGCTTCCATCTTCAAAGTCCATTCAATAACCATCAAGAGAATGATGAAAAAGTTTAAAAAAAAGGGAACAGTAGAGAGGAAAACTGGATCAGGAGGTCACAACAGGAAGAGGGATCATCATTTCAACTTGGAGCTAAAAAGATCAATTAGAAAAGATCCAACTCAATCCATAAGATGTTTGACACATGGGAGAGGAGTTTCAGTTATGACAGTCCAAAGAGCAGTGAAAAAAGACTTGAAAATGAAATCGTACGTGAAACGTGTGAGGCACCTTGTTACTCCGGTACAGAAAGGTAGAAGAGAGAGGTGAAAATCATCTTGAATAAGTTGGAAATATATATAAAATATATATATATATATATATATATATATATATATATATATATATATATATGAAATTTATTTCAATCCTTCATGAGCTTCTGATCCTTAGCTATGATTAATTAATGATGAACATATCATTTTCGTTTAGGATCAATTTCATCAAGATTCTTCTATTAAATTTGGGGAGTAATTATATATTCTTATTGCTCAATGAAGAGCGGAATAGTGTTAGGAAAACCTTGGAGAATTCCAGTAAGATATCTTTAAGCATTTCTAAGATACAACTGTCAAAGCTTAATCTAACAAATGGACAAATTTTACATTACAAATTTTTACAATTTTTGTTATTACATATATATATATATATATATATATATATATATATATATATATATATATAATTATTTATAAATATATAGTATAAAAAATGTTTGAAAATTTATACTGTTTTTAAACTTTAAATTTAATATAGAAATATATATTTTAAGATTATTTTAAAAACAGCTCAAAGGATGGAAAATTTTATTTTTAAATTCATTTTTATTATTTTTAAGATTCAATATATTACACATTTTTTTTTTTAATTGAACATATGAAAATTTTTTTTATTAATGAAGAGATTAATTTTTTCATTTGAATCTTCATCAAAAAATGATTATTTTGTATACATTTAAAAAAAGATTCTATTATAAAAATATAAAATAACTTATATATAACCGTTATCTTTTATTCAAATAACAGTAGAAATTTATAAATATATATAAAATTTTTAACAAAATCATAAAAAACTTTAAAATAAAAATTTTTTTTTGAAAAATTTTATATAAATTCTGTTTTAAAATTAAAGATGAACTCCACAAGGAAATCAGTTTTAACATTCAAAAAAAAAAATTTGATAAAAAAAAAAAAATATTTTTTTTATAAATTTTAATTAAAAGTTTAAATGAAAAATGAAAATTTGATAAAAAAAAAAAAAAAAGTAAATAAAATGAAAATTTATTTCATTTTGAAAAATTTTCAAAAATTTATTTTTTACAATTGATCAAATATATTATTAATATCATTTTCTATTTATAAATCTATCTATCTATCTATCTATATATATATATATATAAATTTGTTCAAATATATATCTATTTATATATCTATCTATATATATATTATATATATATACCCAATAAATTATATTTATACTTGTTTAAATATATTGATTTGGTGAAATTTATGAAATTTAAAAAGTTTGTCTATTTTTTTTTTTCGTTTTATTTTGTTATAAATAAAATTTTTATTTTGATTTTTTTAATGATAACATTAGATTAATCCATATAAAATATAAATCTATCCACAAATTTAATTTATATATATAAATATTTTTCATCTATCTATCTATTCTATTTCAGAAGAATAATATAATATATTTATATATTATTCTATTTATCTAATTTAATTTAAAATTTATTTATTATAGTTTAAATCTAAATTTATTTATTTTATTAACCCTTTTGTAAAATTGGCATTTTTTTTTTCTGAAAAAAATTCATTTTTCATTGATATATAATTGATTTTTGTTTGTAATTCTTAATTAATTTGTGACCAAAAAAAAAACCTATTTTTTTTTTAAATTTCAAAATTTGATAAATTTTTAAATAAATTTGTTTTGCAAATAACGATCTTTCATTTAAATGGAAAAGGATCAGATATAAAATGAGAAATAAATTTAAAAGAATTCTTAAACAAGTTAGAAGAATATCAATTTAAAAATAATTATAAAATTTTTTTTATAAATTCTTTTACACTTTAATATTATAGCATTTTTTTAAAAATTTTGGAACATAAAATAAATTTATTTTTCATTTAAAAACCATATATATTTATTAGAATATCCATGATAAATCTTTAATCTTAAATGAAATTTTTTTTAACATATTCCCAAAGGAAAAAAAAAAACTGAAAAAAAAAAATTTACAATTCAATCAGAATTTTTTAAAAAAATGCAAAAGAATGAATTTAAAAATTTTATAAATAGTCTGTAAAAAGAAGCAATAGTTTTTTTTGAATTTTCATATGAATAAAAGAATAATTACAGTATATGAAAAAAATTTTTAGTCAAATCAAAAAAAAAAAAAAAAAAAAAAAAAATGATTTTTTATTTTTTTATATTGGGATTTTATGTAATTATTATTTTTCTTAAATTTATTGATCAAAATAAATTTAATATATTTGAAAAAATTTTTCAAATGGATTCCATTCTCATTGTTTTACAACCAAAATAGAAAAAAAGGAAAACTTTATATTATATGTTAAGTTGAAAATTTGAATATTTGAAAAATTTTTTTTAATATATATAAAATGAATATATCGAATTATTTTATATAAGGATTTTTCAAAAAAATTGAAATATAAATGAAATCGATGTCGAGGAAAATTTTTTTTTGAAATTTAATAAGATTTAATTAAAAAAAAAAAAAAAAACAAAAAAATTAAACTGTATGAAAATTATGAATATTCTATATTAATTTTAAAAAAATAAATATTAAAATTAAAAAATAGAAATTTAAAAAAAAATTATATTTTTTCAAACCAAAAAATGTTTAAAATAAAAATAAAAAATTTGCCTTAAATAAATATCATTTTTGCAAAAATTTCATTTTGTAAAAATTTTGTTAGGACATTGAAGGCGTTATTTTTTTAGGTTAAAAAATATATATATTTATATTTATTAAAAATATAAAAGAAAATGTTTTTTTTTTTAAAAATAAAAAATAAAGGAAATTGCAAATGAAAAAAATGGTCGAAATATAAAAATTAAAATACAAAAATTAATCCATACTTAAAAAAAATTTAGTTGATCTTAAACTTAAATTATTTATAATTATCTTATACAAATAAATACCTCATATGAAAACATGAAATCACGTTTCTAAATAAAAAAAATGATATTTTTGAAAAAAAAAGAATAAAAATGATTTATATTTAATTTTAATATTTTAAATATAAAAATTTTTTAATAAAAAGGATTTTTTTTTTTCAAAAGAATGTTATGAATTTATTGCAATAATTATGGAATACATGCATTATTTTATTTTGTTTTTTAATTTAAATTTTAAAAAACCATTTATTCAGATTTATACAAAAAGCGCAAATATCAAGATAATCAGCGAAATGTAATTAAAAATAAAAATATAAAATTAAAAAAAAATTAATGTTATATATGCAAAATTAAATTTCAATACAATAGATGGAAATAAATAATATTTAGGATTGATAATAATATTTTTTAAAATATCAATAAAAAAAAAAAAAGAATTTTAAGTTTAAAATTTTTAATTTTTAAATTCCATTTTTTTTTGTATTTTTTTTTTTTTTTTTAATATCAAAGAACGAAAATATAACCAAAAAATAAAAAAATACCATAAATAAAAATAAATTTAAAAAAAAATATAAATATAAATATATTATATATATATATGATATAATATATATATAAAAAATGATATATATAAAAATTTTAAATTATTTCTTATCGTTATGGTTAAAAATAGTATTTAAAATTTTTGTTTAAAAAAAAAAACAAAAATTTAAATAAATGAAGAATAATATATATATATATATATATATATATATATGTTTATAAATATATATATTCTTTATATCATATAATA
>CAHIKZ030001395.1:632500-665000 GCA_903632075.3 Acanthosepion pharaonis
TCGTACACGGACAATAAATACCTCACTTAATATTTATTACTGCACAAAGCTAACCTTACTCAACGTTACTTTAGCGCGCATAAAAAGACAGATATTTTAATTTTGTTTTTTACAATAAGGTACAAGGCCCGGGGGTCACTCGAGATAGAGGGTCATGTGAAGGAGTAGTTTATATAGATAGGAGGGGAAGATAACGGTTAACTCTAGACTTGAGCAGGTTAAGATTGTAGTGATTGCGGAAACATCCTTTTGCGACTCTGTTCCCCAGGGCAGTGGAAGCTGTTTGAGTGGAACTTACTTCTCGTCGAGGGAATACGAAGGATGGTTTGCTATAATGTAAGTGTCATGGCGGGTCCTAGCTGTGAAGGTTAGACCAGGCAGAACCAAGGAATGTAGTTTGTTCGAGCACTTTCCATGGTAGTACCGAGCAGCGAGCGACTCGCCACATCTCGCCTGTGAGAGAGAGGTTGGAGGGTGGAAAATAATTTTTCTCCAAAAATGACTCGGGGACGCTAGTGAGGACTCGGCAGCTCTCGCCCAAATATGGCAGCAGTACTCCCTGATCTGGCTCTTATAAAGATAGGGCACGAGGAGTCAGGTACTTACTTGAGCGGTACAGGCAGCCGATAATTTTAAGACATTTATAGCGAACAAGGACGTTTTTATAGGATATACATTCCTCAAATATTGAACTCTACGCAGTTTACGACAGTTGTTCCCGGCAGATCTTAGCTTAGTACGGTATATGTCCTGGAAGACTGTGCTTCGCCAAACGCCCAGTTGTTTAATTAACTTTCTGGTAATAAACAAAGCTTCTTTTAATTGTCAAAGTATAATATATACATTTTCTGGATACCCGTTCCATAATCAGGCGTGCCTACGCACACGCGCCTACGCACATGCGCACAACAGAATTTTGTAATTGTAATAAGAGAAATGGGAACGGAAAACAGTATGCTTTGTATTTACGACACTTTTTTTTTTAATCAATTCACTCCAAGCAAGGCAGTAATGCTACTAAGACGCAAGGGACTACTGGGAGTGAAAGAGAATGATAGGACTTAAGGAACGGGAAATTCAATCCTAAACAGGGAACAAATGATAAACCTCTACTCCTGTTTAAAAGATCAAGAAGGAGCACAAACCTAAAAGTCAATAAATCCTGGTCTTTTCCAAGTGAAATAAATTATAACCTGCAAGTCAGGCAACACAAAAGAAAAGAATGCAAGGAGGGGGGGGGTTGCTAAATCAAATATTAAGTTTTAATGGATTTTGATTCTATATTTTTTAAACTGATCCTCTCATAGAATGAACATTTTTTTAGATATATTATCTCACTGTAAACATTTTTTATTTTGATTTTAAATACTTCTTTTCCTATATGTCGCCTCAGGATGTTGGTGATCATAGCTCTCCACAATTTCCTGACTTTGTAGCTCTTAATAAATTTTGTCTTTTTATAACTTCTCTCTCTTGCCTTCATTTTGTCCTGTGCGTATCAGATTTTCCAAGCTCTCCTGTCTCATTACGTACCTTAGAAATTTCAACTGTCTCTTTCTTAATAAGTATAAGTGTCCACTAGCTGTTATTGCTCTTTCAAGTAGTAACCGTGATTTGCTTCCTAACCTTTTGTTTGAAGTTGTATAGAAAGTCAACATCCCGATTATGCCATTATTTTCTATTCGAGTTTCAGATGCTATCCATTTTAGTTGTTGCTGCTGTAGGAAGCTTTCAAGTGTGGCAACAAGGTCTCATCAATTTACAGTTGAATTAGCTAGGTTCTATGCTAATAGTTTCTTTTCTCGCACTTCTCGCCTGTGAAACATTTTTACGGCTTAACAATCTTTTGCAGATTAGTTAAAGCCAGAAAATATTTTTAGATTGTAATAATTTTTGGGAGATAATAAAGATTTACGGATACAACTCCTACTAATTAATCCATAGCTGGAGGGAGAAGATTTGGAATCACACCTTCCCCAAGGGTATTTGTGCGTAATTGAAGGCAACGAACCCAACTAGAATTGGAACTTGGCTCTCCTATTTCCAACTACGATTTGTTATCCGTTACATCACAGGAACATTCAAGGTTAGAGTAACTGGTATTAACAGGCGGTCACCCATCTAGGTACTGACCAAGGTTGACGTTGCTTAACTTCGGTGATCGTACAAGAACCGGTGTTTCGACTTGACCTAGATTTTATGAATTTGAGCGCAGTACTAGATTGGCAACAAGGTCTCACCAATTTTTGTTGTATTGGGTAGATGCAACCGTATGTTTTATGCTTACAAGTTCTTCGCTCGCACTTCTCGCTTGTGGAACACTCTTGTGCCTCTACGCTTTCCGGACAACTTTGATCTTCAAAAATTTAAATACAATGTCAATCGTTATCTACTGTCAACTTCCTGGTTGCTGTTCTATTGTTCTTGCTCTTTCTTAATGTTTTCTAATTCTTTCACGCCCACTAACCCCTTGTGTCTTAATTCTTTGCTTGTGATTCTACAGCGTCAGTCTGTGAAATCTGATGAAGGATAGTCTTCTTTCAGAGCTACGGTGTTCATTCGCGTGAAGCCATTTTTAATTATTGATATGAAAAACAGTTGTATATTGATGATATTTTAGTCATTTCTGAGAGAGGTGGGCGCAAGGCAACAAAGTGAATAGTCTATATATGATATGACTTCATATCTATCTATCTATGAACATAAAAATCAAGACTGCATAATGACTGGTAATTTCACACATAAGCAATCATCAGATCATACAAATGTTGAAAGTTTAAAGTATTACACTGCCTGTAGCTCTGCAATGTATCGTATCGCCGATATTGAACCCACTTCCCTATAAATATAGCAATTTTTTTATACAATATATATATATATATATATATATATATATATATATATATATATATATATATATATAACGTAACGGATCTTATATATATATATATATATATATATATATATATAACGTAACGGAAATTATATATATATATATATATATAATGTAACGGATCTTATATATATATATATATATATTGTTTTACGATTTTATATATATATATATATATATATATATATATATATATATATATATATATATATATATATATATATATATATATATATATATATATATATATATATAGGCACCTCAACGTGGTGTAATGGTTAAAGCTTTGTTCTCGCTAGATCAGTTACAACTGAAAAAGTGAGTTCCCATACTTTCGGTCTTGTGCCAAATCTAATCTATGCTTGTTGAAAATAACTATATATATATATATATATATATATATATATATATATATATATATTAAAAAAAAACAGACCATTTAAGTTTCCATTGTAATAATTTAAAGTAAACAAAGCCCTTTAAAGGACGCTGGATCATCAGACATCACTTGAACAAGATGAAACGAAAAAATATATATAAAAGGGTAATGTCCGTATATATATATATATATATGTCCGTTGGTAATATATATATATATATATATATACACCAACGGACATTACCTTTACTATATATATATATATATATATATATATATATATATATATATATATATATATATATATATATATATATATGTTTTTAAATATTTTTTTTAAATAATTGATTTCCTGTATCATAATTCGTTGAACTTTTGTTAAAGCTAATGAAGAAGGTTTAATTCAATGACGCCTAACACGAAATTTCTAAATTCGTATATTAAGTATAATAGTACTAAAACTTTCTGGAACCTTCTAGAACTTTATAGAAACTTCTAGAACTTGTTGCTGTTTATTTGTAAGTTTGTATGTTATGTTATAGCTATAAACTCTTAAATGCATTAAAATACTGTTCAATTACATCATTAGCTAATTGAAAAATAAAGCTTCTGCGTGTTTATTATTTTTTTTGTAATGTTGTATGCTTTGCGGTAGCTATAAACAGTTAAATACGGTAAAATACATAAGTGCTATCCAATTCCATCATTAACAGACTGAAAAATAAAACTTCTGAAATACATTGATTTTTTTTACCATTATTGTGGTCTGACATGCCGGAAAGCTCATATTTTTCTGTAATAAGATTTCTCGAATATTCAGGCCGGTAGATGAAAAGAAATAGATATACTGTTTAATACATAAACAAAGCGACTACTAAAATATGAGTATCAATTGAAAATAACGTTTAAAGTGATAAAATCTGTCAGATTATTAAAAAAAGAAAACCTTACTTCTTGAAAAATATTGCTTTGTTTAGGTATGGATATGAAACTGAGCTGGCATGATAATGTCGAGAGTCTGTAACGGGAAGAATTTCGATTAAATGCACTATTCAGCCTCGTCTGATTGGCTAAATTCTTCGTAGCTCAGTCGATCTAGCGCACGTCGGATCTAACGACAGTTCCTCTAGCATAAAAAAATCGATTACTGCTTTAGAATATATATATATATATATATATATATATATGAAAAAAAATATATACAGTTTAAGAAATAAACAGAGCGTCTACTAAAATACGACTACCAATATATATATATATATATATATATATATATATATATATATATATATATATATATAATGCTAATGAAATTTAAATAAAAAGCATATAAGAGACAGTCAAGGTGGAGGGTAACTGTGTAAATTTAGTGTAGGAAAAGAACAAGCGTTAGGAAATCTCAGCGCTGGAAGCAGACTTTAGAAAGAAAAGCTAAACGCAGAAAATAAACCATGGAGAATTATGAACGGGACGATTGGCGAACCCATCCACTCCTATGTTTGGGGTTTCTACTGATATCCGAAAAGTCGTAAAATCTGGTCAAATATTAGATATTTTCATTTAATCTTTTCATTATGGACTCAAAAGGATTTTAAACACAGCCTCGTATCTCTCTCCCCACTCACTGTTTGCCTGTCTGTCCACTTCTCTCTCTCTGTGTATATATATATATATATATATATATATATATATATATATATATATATATATATAATTTTAAGTATTTAATTTAAATATTATAGACAACAATAATGAAATGAACGTCTTAATACAATTTTAAATCAAAACCACAAGAACTCGAGCTTCATAACGTATAACGGTCAGTGACTATTTTGCACCTGAAGATTGCGTGTTCAAATGAAACACTGAGTCGTGCTATCAACGTGGGATATATATATATTTACTAATTTATATATATATATATATATATATATATATATATATATATATATATATATATATATATATATATGAAATTTAAGAAACAGCAGATATTCTTTTATATATAGTGTTCAATATTAAAAATAATATTAAAAATCAAGCGTTAATGATATTATATGAAAGATTTGGGCTTAACTTTTTCAATATCAGTTTTTATCCCGACAAAAATATTTCTAAAACAAAACTTCCAGTGATCAGGGTAGGGGGTTTTGAACGGTATTTTTAATTGATATTTTAAAAAAAAAGTAATCTTTTCATATAATATATATATATATATATATATATATATATATATATATATATATATATATATATATATATATATATATATTTTGTATTTAGGCAATAATTTTCTTCCATGCACATTTCATTGAATATGACAGACAAAGGTGCGTTGATTTATTTTTTTTTTATACAATTTCTCATGCGATCTAATAAGTTTTTTCTTTTCAGATGATAAATTATATAAAAACTGTCCGAATGTTCTTTTATTCCGAGCGCTTTCAGCTATACATTTAGCCATTTTCAAGGATGATCTATTTTAACTGTTAAATAAGAAACATATATATATATATATATATATATATATATATATATATATCACAATATGGAATAAGTGGTAGAAGAAGCCTTCAGAAAGTAAGCATTCGGTGTTTGTTTAAATGGCGCCTTTTTTTATCTTCAAACTCTACAGAAAGTAGAGCATTATAAACTAAAGAATGCATTATCGTGCTTAGGTCGATCTCTCATGATTCGACCTTAATGTTTTGGTTTGACACCATCTTTCAGCACTCGACAAATCTACCTTTTCTGCAGTCTGCTCTGTGTTCAATCTCCTTAATCTCGTATGTTAAATTTCTGATAAGTGATCTCTTAGTCTGATATAAAATCATAAAAATTGAGCATAGCTAATTAACAATGGTGTGAAATAACTGCTCTACAACGTACCCTTCAACTAAATGTAATTAAATGCTTAGTGATTATAGAAACGATTTAAATTGAAATAAAATATAGGTTTCTTCAGCACTTATTTCGAATAGTTTTAACTTTATTTTTCTCTCTAGAAACCGTTTATATTTGAATTTCATTCCTACCTCTTTCTGTAGAGGGTCTTCGAGAATAATTTATACGAATTTCTGAAGTATTTTTCGTGTATTAAGTGTATTCATCATTGTTGCTATTATCACAAGGTATATATAAAAAAGAAACAAATAAAAAACACAGATAAAAACCAAAGGTGAAAATACTCTAATAATATATGTGATATATATTTGTCCTGCTGTTGTGTGTAACATGATTATTTCTTGTCTGGATCTCTTAGATGAGTCATTTTAGTATTTCATATACTATCCAGACTAGGGTGTTGATATTTGTTTTTATCACAATGCGTCACAATAAATGCAATAATGATGAAGATAGTCGTAAGATGTGCAATATGTGATTATTATAAATGGATCTCGACTCACTCATCATTAGCGACATCAGATTTTTTAAATTCAACGTCTCGATTTTTTTTTAAACTTTTTTTAAAAAAACGAATTGAATTTTGAATAAACGCTGATTCATGTATAATTAATAACCATGCAGAAAATGGGGCGTTCAGACATTCGAAAAATACTTGTAATGTCAGAGAAATATTGATATGAATTTTTTTCGCTTGCCCAGGGCAAGGGAACCTGGAACCGTACCAAGAAAGTTTGGGAGTTTCACATCCCAAAATATCCAAATAAGCATTTCCATATTAGTTTTGTGCAGTATCCCATAAAGAGAGAAGTCTGTGTTGCACCAATATTTTTGGTGGAAAATCATGCCTGTCTGACTTTTAGGTACTTATCTGGACTTGAAACGTCATTCTGTTAGATAGTGAGTGTTTGAAAGAAGAAGAAGAAGAAGAGGAAGAAGAAGAAGAAGAAGAAGAAGAAGATGATCAATAATAATAATAATAATAATAATAATAATAATAATAATAATTTAATATCTTGTCCCTTTGCCTTCGTTAGTTCACATTGAACGATTACTTGGTTCACCAACTACAAGGCCCAAGAGCCAGTCAAGGTAGAGGGTTACTGTGTGAACTTATATTAGTTTAGGAAAGAACAAGCATTAGGAGTATAGTGCCGAAGCAGACTTTAGAAGTAACCTAATCCTAAACAAGGAAAATAAACCCTGGCGAATTATGGACCTCATAAAAAAATGATTGCGTGGAAAGACATGTAAGAGACGTTACTTGGTTTCAGTGAAAACAAGAAAGAAAGATAAAAGTTTTTAACGACTGCTAATAAATCATGGACTATTTCGTTTTGATCGAGTGAGAAGACAAAAACCGTATCAAAGACGCTACTTGGTTTTAGTGAGAAAATGAAATAAAGGAGATAAAATGGAAGTGTTTAAAGTTTGTTTCAGTGAAATGGAAAATTTATCAGTTTCAGATCTTTTCATTTGTATCCCCTTACTTCTTAAAATAACGACCAGGATTCATATTTATGATTGTCATTGCAATATTTTGTTAAAGTTGTTAAGCTCAAATATTTAACAATGCGATAGGAAAAATTCTACGCATATTTATCGTCGTAGAACTCGCCATGTGTTTATTCAATCCTTAACTGAAGAATTAAAATTCATCAGAAATTTAAAAGAGAAAAATCATGAAAATTTGACTAATAATAATAATAATAATAATAATAAATTGTTATTAAAAGAAACAAACAAAAGAAATGCCTGAATTTTTTTTGCTATAAAGTCCCTACTGAAATAAATGTATCTTTGAAGATATTCAAAATGTCAAATACAAGGACCTTGAAATAGAAATCTCTGAAAATGTGGCATATTGGAACATAAACAATCCTGTTGTAGTTGAAGCCCTAGGACTGGTTGGAAAATTTGCAGTAGACTAATTGAAAGGATTCCTGGAAGTCCACGCCTCAAAGAGATACAAAAAATTGTTCTGACATTTACAGCCCACACTTTACGAAGGGCTTTGTCAATGTAATTTTTTTGTCAGTGGAAAGTGTCATGATGCCATTTCTAACCTTAGGTCCCTGGGCGGGACCCACAATAAAAAATGTAAACGCCAGAAATCAAAGAAAATAATAATAATAATAATAATAATAATAATAATAATAATAAAGGCTGAAACCGAAACTTTTCTTCTTGCTGCGCAGGACCAATGCAGGCGCACAGACTGAAAAATTGTGTTAACCTGAAATGCAGGTTCTGTGATAAATATCCAGGATCTATAGACTATCTTGTATCATGTTGCACAGTGTTAGCATCCACTGAATATAAAACTCGGCATGATAGAGTGTGCCAATATTTGCACTGGAAAATATGCAACCTTTACGCGAAAGAAAACTGCAAGAAACTATTATGAACATCATCCAGACCTGATTACAGAGATAGCACAATCGCGTAGACATCGTAATCAAAGACCACAAAAACAGAATGTACGTTCTTATTGACATGGCAGTCCCTGCAGATTGTAATGTATCTTTGAAGATCTTCGAAAAACTGTCAAAATATAGGGATCTTGAAGTGGTAATCTAAAAAATGTGGCACATGAGGACATCAATAACTCGAGTTGTAGTTGGAGCCCTCGGATTGAGTGGAAAAGGTTCCGACAGACTCATTGAAAGTAGCCCGTGTCGTAAAGAAATACAGAAAATTGTACTCACAAGTACAGCTCACGCATTATGAAGAGCTTTATCTATGTAAAATAAATGTGATCTTACGTTGCCTTTTTTCTTTTTTGCAAAAATGATCAGTGGAAAATGAAGCCATTTCTGACCTTAGATCTCTAGTTGGGACCTGGAAGGAAATGTGTGTACAACAGAAATCCATGGAAATAGTAGTAGTAATAGCAGCAGTAGTAGTAGTAGTAGTAATAATAATAATAATGGTAATAATAATAATAATAATGATAATAATAATAAAAATAATAATAATAATAATAATAATAATCATTGAAACATCAACAATCCTATTTAAAATTTGGAGCCCTAGGAAAGATTGCAGTAACTAATTGAAAAATTCCTGGAAATCCATGCCTCAAGGAGATACAAAAATTGTTCTGACAATTACATAATCACTTTACGAAGGGCTTTTGTAATAATTTATTTTTTTTGTCAGTGGAAAGTGTCATGACGCCATTTCTAATCTTAGGTCCCTGGGCGGGACCCGGAAAAAATGTAAACGCCAGATTTAAAAAAAAAATAATAATAACAATAATAAAAATAATAATAATAATAATAATAATAATTAAAATTTTTACAATCCTCTGGAATTTCAAAATTCAAATAAAATAGAAAATTCAGGCTAATAGACTAGACATAATTGTGAAAAATCATGTTGAAAAGACCTTCGGGCAAGTGTTAAAACCACAGGAGACAAAAAATACGTCTGTGAAAACGTTTGAGGAACAAAGTAAATACAAGGCCCTCGAAATAGAAATAAGCAGAATGTGTCATCTCAAGACAATAAGATTACTTGTTGTTATTGGGACTTTGGAGGATGATATCAAAATTGGAGCAAAAAAAAAAAAAAAAAAAAAAAAAAATGGATCAAATTTCCTGGTCGACCTAAAATATATGAATTGCAAAAAAAAAAAAAAAAAAAAAAATACCCAATGTATTTTTTTTAGATTGTTCTCCTGGCAGAAGGTGACCAACAATTCTATATTTTCTATTTGATCTGGTTCAAAAACAAGCTCAATTGAAAATTCTTCTGATATAAAAACTTGTTTTCGCTTAACGTCTCTGATTGAAACTCGTATTACAAAGAAGCAATGGTAAAACACAAAATTCCAATATTCCTAAAAAAAAAAAAAATTCAACAACTTTCAAATTATAAACACCAGCAAATCGAAGTAAGAAAAAGGTAGAAGCATAAAACTACAGTTAATTGTATTTGCAATATTTTGGGTATGATTTAAAGCTAGGAGCAAAATCATATGAAGTAAAATTTTCAACGCATCAGCATGAAATAAAATAAAATAATATTTTTGAAAAATAGATTCAGGAGGGAACTTAGCAATTGGGTACTTAAAATTACTATAAAAAAGGATAGGGTAATAATAATAATAATAATAATAATAATAATAATAATAATAATAATAAATAATAAATTGTTATTAAAGACCACAAACAAAAGAAAGTGCCTCCTTATTGATATGACAGTCCCTGCTGACTGCAATGTATCTTTGATGATATTCAAAAAGCTGTCAAAATACAAGGACCTTGAAATAGAAATCTCCAAAATGTGGCATATGGGAACATCGACAATCCCTGTTGTAGTTGGAGCCCTAGGACTGGTTGAAAAAGATTGCAGTAGACTAATTGAAGGATTCCTGGAAGTCCATGCCTCAAGGAGATACAAAAAATTGTTCTGACAAGTACAGCCCACACTTTACGAAGGGCTTTATCTATGTAATTTTTTTTTTTTGCCAGTGGAAAGTGTCATGATGCCATTTCTAACCTTAGGTCCCTGGGCGGGACCCGGAAAGAAATGTGTAAACTCCAGAAATCAAAGAAAATAATAATAATAAAGTATCAATGCAAAATGTGTGCGTTCTTAGGTTCAGTGAAAATGCCATGATGTCATTTCTGACTTTAGGTCTCTGGTTGGGATCCGGAAGGCCTGATGTACACCAGAAATGAAATTCTGTTAAAATAAAATAATAATAATAATAATAATAATAATGATGATGAATTTGACAGTCGTACACGTCATTATGGAAGATTTAAGAACGATTTTGAGAAACTTAGTTAAAACGCTGGAAGGATTAAAAGTATTAGGAGATGATTTGGAATCATCCAGCCGAAGGCGTTATTGGAAAACAGTTACAATACTGGGGTAGATTGGAGACTTTCAGCCTCTTAACCTCCGGTGTAAGTCAATAATAAGGGCTGACGTAAACACTCAAGGATTAAAATATAATAAACAATGAGTATTACTAATGTAGTTAAATTCTTCTTTTTCAGGTGATTCACTTTGTAAATTGCTACCGTGCTCGTTAGCTTGAAGTTAAACTTTTTGTTTTTGCAATAAAGAAAAAAAATCTTCGAATGAAGTTCAATTAATATTTCTCTACTGGATACGCGATAATCCGCATCGATTGAAAAATACATAACGGGCGTAGGTCTTTTCTCGTGCCTGTAAGAAATAATGATCCTTTTGTTTTTTTGAAAAACAATTAAGATTATCATTTATTCGTTTACATAAAAATAATGCTTATCTTTTATTATGCTTGTTTTTTTAATGAAAGCCTATAAGCCTTACGGGGACATCACGTTGAAAAGTACAATCACCGAAGTTAAGCAATGTCGAGCCTAGTCAGTACCTACAAGGGTGATCGCTTGGGAATAATAGGTGCTGGAAGTTTGGATGTGCGGATAGTATAATGGATAATAACCCGGAATTGTTAATCAGAGAGCCGAGTTCCAGTTGCAGCTGCGTTCGTTATTAATTATTAGTTAGTAATATCTGTATCACTAAATCCTTAACTCCCCCAAAACATCTTACAATCTAAAAATATTTCCTGGGTTTAAATAACCTGCAAAGGGTAGTATAAATCGAATCAAGAAAACCTCTAACCTTCAGATAATACGAAAATGCCATTATATAATATATATATATATATATATATATATATATATATATATATAATATATATAATAAAGTTAATTGTCAGAGTTGAATTAGAGCTAAAAATTAGTAGTATAAAAAAGTGTTCAATACACATATAAAATGTAGAGCTTTTAAGTAGAGAAAATTAGGAAATCAGCTGAATCTGATTCCTTTCGGTATCTTAAGCCGATTTCGGTCAATTGATTTGCTAACATTTTATTTTTTCTAAAAATTATGAACACTATACTTTTTAATAAATAAATGAATAAGTGCACAACGTCAGATGTGGTAGAAGGTGAGGAGAAGGAGAAGGAGTCTTCAAAGGAAAGATTTTTTTTTTTTCAATTGTTTTAGAAATGTACCGGTCGGGGATTAAATGAAATATACATACTTTCTTTTCACCCTACTTCATATGAATTCAAAAGGAACTTTTTAGTATATATACAACGGGTCATAATTTCCGATCTCTGATTCAAAAGTTTCTTTTTCCTCTGTAAAGGTTATTATAACTTTTTTTTCTTATTGACAAATATTGCAGATGTTGCTATGATTGTTGTAAGGTTTTGCTTTTTTAAAAAAAAATTCAGGTTCCACTCGGATCAGGTATAGATTCATAAAGTTTAACGATATTTGTGTTCCTTAAATAAGTAATTCAAACCACTGTTGTATCAAGATGGTCTTAAATGGCCAAACAATAGAGCATTAATGGCTGTGGGTATGATTTTCCCTGAAAAGACAGGATAAAACAAACTCCTGTGAAATTTTGAATTTGTCTCTAGACTCAAATCTTTAACAGGTCGGTTATTAATTTCATTGTTTGAGAAAATAAAATGAATATCATTTCTAGTTATAACAAATAAAGTCGGAATTAAAAAATTGAATTTACCATTTTTTTCATTCAAAGTGGGTGGAGCTGTCAGTCCTCACTTTCCAGTATCCATGTCCTTGTGGGTGTGGTGGGTAAAAATAATATTTTTAAACCTTCCAACCTTTTGACGGACGGGAACCTAGCCTCTCGTTGAAATATTATATTTAAAATTTTTTGGAAATTTGCTCGGGCGAACTAAATTCCTTGGTTCAGGCCAGATTTGACCAATAATGAGATACCCACTTACATTGTAGCAAAAAATTTAAAAAGAAGAGTATTCCATCAGTCATTTAATTGCTAAATACAAAAAGCTTCTTAATAAGTAATTTGCTCTTTGAACAGACTCCCAATTGGAAATTTCCTCAATAACTTCCAATTTTAACCTATTCAAGTCATCTTCAACCATTTTCTTCTCAATTCATATATACTGATTTATATAATAACCCTCTACCTCATGTGGCTCCATTTTTTGTAGGGTGAACTTAAAAGAATATTTTAACGGAAAAATTTCCCACGTATTTTGACACAGAAAGATTTTTCAATGACTTAAATAATATTTTCTTATTTAAACCTCGACTAATTCGTTAAACGTAAAGTTTAAAATGAATTTTAAAAAAAAAAAAACTTTTGAAGCTTTCGTTTTTAATTGCGAAAAATTAAAAAGGATTTAAAATTTAAAAATTTTCAGTCATTTTACTCCAAAAAAAATATTTCAAACAGAAATTATATTGATCAGAATCGATTTTTTTTTTTAGTAAAATCGATAAAAATCTGTCATTTTGACAGCTTTGTAAACAAAAGTTAATTCTCGGTTTAAATATTTTGCAAAAATAAAATATATATTTCTGAAACGTTATTTGAGGAAAATTAAGTTAAATTAATCTGGTTTGAAACAAATATTAATTATAGCATAAAATGTTGCATTCAAACATTTCTTAACTACGGAGTCTTGTTTTTCTGAAGTGTTAATCGATTTATTTATATCCAATCGACAGCCGAACGTGTTCATAGTTAAGTATGGTGAAGCAGACGATAAAGTTTTTTTTCGACGCAAGGAGGTGGGGACAACCCTTAAAATACTTGACTTTCAAATGCTAGATTTTTCGGTTTATACCGAAATTTTGTACGTAATCACGCATACAAAAACAAATCGAAATTCTTTTAAAAATATTCGTGTTGGTCAAATTATAACAAGCTTTACAATATATGATTAGTAAATATAGTTTTACTCAATAATAACATGTACTAAGAATTATCTCATTGAAAATGAATTTTAAAAAGTTTAAAATCTTTATAAATTATTCCATTTAACATTGTAAAAAAATGAAAAAAACATTGTAAAAATTTATTTTTCGTCGAAGAATTCATTTTTCCTCAGACAATATTGTGTTTAATACATATTATTCATAAAACAATTAAAAGCTTCTCTAATTAAATAATGTTTTAAAATGTACTTATTATTATCATTATTTTATATATTTTATTTTTTTTTTTGTATCCTGTAGAGCCGGGTCAAACTATGGTCCTAAAAGACCTTAAAGGAAAATTGTCATTTAATTGCACTTTTTCTTAGTATATGGGATGTTCCTAGTAGGGCGATCTTCTGGGCAACATGTATTTTAATGTTACCTGGGGAATTTTAAAAGTAAAATTATCATTCCTTTTCTCACGACCCAAAATCTGATTATTATTGGTACAGTCTCAGTATTCTTCATTCCTTATATCCTGTTAATCTCGATCTTAAGGTTTTTGTATTTGGACAATTTCTTGATAATTTTCATCAGTTTTTGTTTCTCTCAGATGGTACTGCTATGTCAATAAGCATACTTGGATGAATTTTTACGATAATATCAGGTCTCTTGGCTTTTTTAATCGATTTTTCAGTTTTGAATTGGGTGTGAACAAGAGGATAGTTACATCGTTATTTTGGGTAAATTATTATTTAAACTTGAACCATTGGTTTCAGTGGTTTAGATTTTGTAAATTCTTGCATCTGAAATTGATACATTTTTCTTTTCATTTTATGTCAGTTTTTGCTTCGATTTTTTGCTAGATAAATATTTAAAAAATATTCTACACAGTTTATCTTTCAAATACAGATATTTTTTGTAATTGAAACGTGTCCACGTATTAAAAATAATTTCTGATGATGCTGATTTATAAAAAAAAAATATTTAATTAATTCTAGCTACTGTTAACTTAAATATAGTGGGTTTATCAAAAAAAAATATTAACATAAATAACATCAAATGATAACGACAACTCAACCTTTGAATTTCCATCTTCACAAAACCGAAATATCATTCAAAGGCCGTTATATTGTTGATATATATTTAAATATTTTGTCAATTAAAATTTTCATTGTTAAAATAAACTTTTTAATGAATTTTCCTTTTATTGAAATACATTTTTAAAATTCGGCATTAGAAGAAATATTTTTTTATTATTTCGATCAATTCATTATATATATATATATATATATGCGAAATATACAGTTTATGCAAATAAAGGTAATCCGATATGGATAAACCCAAGGAGGATGATATCAGATGAGCTCAATGTAAAATTCAAAGAAGAAATGTTTTAAAAAAACATACTCGACAAAATTCCATACATAATCAGCTATTATATATAACTCTTTTATTTTCATACTTTTATTTAAAGTTAATATATGAAGGTGTTAAAATTTTTCTTTTTCCATTTATCATTTGAGGATACTTCATTTCCTTGTGACATATATTGTTTAAGATTTAAATTTATAAATTGATAATTGAATTAATATATATATTTTTTATATATATATAATATATATATATATATATATAAAATTTTTTTGTGTCTTTAACTGTAAAAATTAAAGAAATAGTTTCAGTTGAAATAGCCATTTTTAACAAGATTTAGGAGGTAGACAAAAATATATAAAAATATTCGTTATACTGCCTAACGGAATCATAAGTCATCGTATACTGAAATTTAAATAAAGTTTTTAACTTGGTGATCATGCCATAAAGTGTATCTCCCAGTATATATAGTTAATATGAATTTTAGAATCATTTTTTTTAAATTTCATTGTATTTATATAATTTTAAACAACCACAAATGTGACTGAGAAAGGCACCTGGGAACAGGAATGGATTAGCCGCTCTAGTATAAAGGGATAGTCAAAGTTACGCATTCAACTATTTATATATATATATATATAAACATGTTTTTGTAAAATAAAATATTTAAAAGAATTTATTGAAAATAAAAAGAAATGGAAGGGAAAAATAAAAAAAAAAAAATCATTTTGTGTAAATATAAATGAAAAATAAATCAACAAATGAGTGCGAAAGTCAATATTTAAATAAATAATGTTCCAAACATTTAATAAAAAAACAATATTCTTCCTGATTTGTTTGCATCTATCAGAAAACAAAATCTATATTCTTCAAAATTTTTTTATGATATTATATATCTATCTATATATATATATATATATATATATATATTTATATATAACGTATAAATTTATAAATAGTCAATGGAAATAAATATAATTAAAATCGAGTTTAAACAATCTTCATTTTTGAATTTGATATCGTGAAAAATATATATAACGATATATAGAAGAAATATATAAAGATAGAAAAATAAACAAAAATTTCTTTTATATTATATAAGCAATTTATTCTTATATAATTTAATTTTAATTTCTTGACTATAGAATGCATAGTTATTTAATAGTAAACATGTTTTCAAAAAATTGGCAAATCTAATAAACTTATGAATATAAAAAATCACAAATCAATATGATTAAAATTTAAAATAAAATAAAAAATACATCCACAGTTATCGAAATTTTTTTATAATGGATCAGAGATAATCATATTTAAATATTTTTTTTATAAACATTTTATCATTTTGTTATATTAATGATATAAGACAAAATAAAGAACATCCTCTGCTAAATCCATAAATAAAAAATATAAAATAAACTTAATTTCCTTTTATATTCACACTAAAATTTTCTCCACGTAACTCTCTTTATAGGTTTCAACAATATAAAATTTCAAAATAATATTTATTGGTTAAATATTTTTATCTGTTAACTAAAATAGTCGAATATTTAAATATAAATAATTTAAACATTTACTAACAATCTTTTCCATTTCCATGTCCTTTCAGGACGGAGGATATCAAATCTTTCCACCTGCCTTTATTTAAAAAAGCTAAAAAAGTTCCCAAACTGTTCCTTCCCGCGGTTAATTTGTCATCAATACTCTATCAAAAAGGTATGTCACGCGTTTTTTTTTCCCTTGTCTCTTTTTCCTAAAGGGATTCGACCCGTGAGTATCAGATTCTCCACTTATTCCTTCCTCATTATTGTCCCAGAAAAAAAAGCTGCCTCTTCTGATATTAAATATAAAAATTTTGGGTTTTAAATCTCTCTCAATTGTTTTCATCGTTGCTTACGCTCATTTATTGATTCGGTTTAACATTTTTTCTGTAAAGATTTCAATTTTTTTTTAGATCTCTTCTTCATCTTTCAATAATCGTAAATTAAAAAAAAATTAAATTTGAATATTTTTTTAAAGATTTTCTTAAAAAATTCATTTTTATTTTTAAAAATTTATAATCTTTAATACCATAGGAATTAATCCTGGGTTATGATTTTCTCAACAATTCCGTAAATTTTAACCATATTGTTTTAGATAATTTAATTTTTATTTTATCAACAGTTAAATAAATTTGCCAATATTTTTTTTAACCGGCCTGAATATTCACTGCATATTTTTTAAAAAAAAAAAAAGAGTTTTTTCCGGTACAACAGAACCCACTATTTAATTAAAATTTAACATGTCATTAAATGTATGTGGTTTATTTGGAGAAATATGGAATTCCAAAAAATTAAATTGCTTTTATGCCAATTGTTACAATAAATCTGGACACTAATGCAAATTGCTTTTTCAAATCGTATAAAAAAGCAACACCGTAAAATTAAAACCAATTCTAATTGACAATTCAGAAATACATTTTAATTGGTCCTTTGGAAATACAACATATTCTCATTTCAACGATCTTGATGAAGGCATTTTGTAATATTCGTAATATTTTTTACAAAATATTATCAAAAATAATAAGATACAAAATCTGATAAAATAATAGAATAATAAAATAAATTATGGCAGAATTATAAAAATTTGACAGAACGGCATTGTTGTGACGACTAGTTAAAAAGACATCAACAAAATGATTTGTAAAATTTAACAATAATATATATTTTGAGAATAAAAATAAAAAAAAAAAAAAAAAAATTTGAAAAATATTTATTATCAAAAAAATTAATTTAAAAAGAAATAGAAGAACAGATGTGGGTTCAATTTTGCATAAATGCATATTCATATATATTATATATATAAATATAGGAAAGGCCACATATATTATATAAATATATATTTTAATGTATATAATATATTTAAAATATAAATGATTCATATATAAAAATTACAAATTGTTTATTTACATATATATATATTTCTATATATATATTATAAATTTATCATACCTGACATACAAAAATATATATATATATATAATATATATATATATATATATATATATATATATATTTATAATATTATATGTTATCATTTCATACCAATATTCAGGAAAATGATTCTGGAACACGTTCATGAAAATAAATGAGGAATTGAATTTAAAAACATAGTTTGATCAATTAAGAATGTACAAAAATTAAAAAAAATTCTATATTTATAGCAAAAATTTTCATAAAGATAAAATTGAAATTTTTTGTTCAGTCCCAAAAATGTAAATATAATTATATCCAATAATTGGCATCTTGGACTTATATTTCTTCATAAATTTCCTAAAAAATATACACAAATATATATATATTTTATTGTTTTTTTTGAATATATACAACTTTAACCATATATTATAAATATATAAATTGAACTTAAAATTTTTTGGTTAAAATTACCCCTAGTGAATTATTGCTCAAGACCAACTACAAAGATAAAATATATTTGGTTTAGTTGTAAAAAGTTTCTTTCAAGTAACCCTGAATACGGGATCTAATTGGATAAATATGATGAAATTGTTGACCAAATTAGAGATGTCAAAACTAACAAAAAATGAATAGAAAATTGACATAAAGGTAGCGATATTTGTGCATTGAAAAATGCATCTAGTAAAATAAACCAAACAATACAAACAAATCCAAAACTCAATTTGCCAAAATATTTTGCTGAAATTCTAACGGGATTTCTATGATTATTGATTTCAATAAATATGAATTAAATTGAAATGAAATTTATCAAAAAATTATCCAAATTCAGGGACCTCATCATAATTATAACAAAAAAGCTTGTGGGGAATATGTCTTGGCTTGACCAATAGTAAAGGAACAATTTTTTGATTATCAGTGTCCAATAAAACATTTATTATAGAAGTTTCCATAAGAAAATTTCCTCGGAAAATGAAATATGAATAAAGAAACCATTTCTTTTTGGACTCATTGAGGATAAAAGAAAGGAAACAGAATACACAGAAATTTAATAACAATAATAATAATAATAATAATAATAATAATAAAATAACTATCCTATTTAAAAGGACCATATTCTGTGATAAATATCCAGAAACGATTGATCATCTTGTATCAGGTTGCACGATATTGGCACCCACTGAATATAAAACCCGGCATGACAGAGTGGGCCAATATCTGCACTGGAAAATCTGCAACTTCTACGGGAAGGAAACTGAAAGAAACTGGTATGAACACCACCCAGACCCGGTTACGGAGATAGGGACCTGTTACAATTCTATGGGACTACACAATACACACTGACAGAACAATCAAAGCCAACCGCCCAGATATTGTTATTAAAGACCACAAACAAACAAAAACGGTGCCTCCTTATTGATATGGCAGTCCCTGCTGACTGCAATGTATCTTTGAAGATATTCAAAAAGTTGTCAAAATACAAGGACCTTGAAATAGAAATCTCGAAAATGTGGCATATGGGAACATCAACAATCCCTGTTGTAGTTGGAGCCCTAGGACTGGTTGGAAAAGATTGCAGTAGACTAATTGAAGGGATTCCTGGAAGTCCATGCCTGAAGGAGATACAAAAAATTGTTCTGACAAGTACAGCCCACACTTTACGAAGGGCTTTATCTATAATTTTTTTTTTTTTTTTTTTTTTTTTGTCAGTGGAAAGTGTCATGATGCCATTTCTAACATTAGGTCCCTGGGCGGGACCCGGAAAGAAATGTGTAAACGCCAGAAATCAAAAAAAAAAAATAATAATAAATAAATAATAATAATAAAATAATAAATCTCAATTTAAAGGATTTTAAAAAGAATGAATAAATGAAAAATTTTTTGTAAAAAGAAAAATAATGCTTGAAGGACTATTGGTGAAAATATATATGAATTTAAAATAAAAATAAAATGGAAAACAGCAACAACAACAATAATAATAATAATTTTTGACGAAAAAAAAATATACCAATAATGAATAATTATAATACAAATATAAAAATAATTAATGTTTAAAAATCGAAAGAACCAAAATTTGAGAAAAGATTTGATATGGGAAGGAAAATAAAATGTTTAATACATTAATAAAAAAATCAAAAAAATATGAAAGAAATTTAAGTAACAAAATAAAACTGTATTTATCAAAAGACAATACCAAAGTTTGGGTTAAAACATAACTGGAAAAAAAAAAATAATTAAATGATGATGAATTTAAAAAAAAAAATGTGCGCTGAGAGAACAGAAACTATTGAAATTATTTACAGCGTATTATAATTTAATGAAAATGAAAAGATGAGAAAAAAAGGTCTTTTTTGTTTTTAACGGGAAAGAAAGAGAATAAATATTGGAAAAAAGATTGAAAAAGTTTAGATTTTTAATAAACCGTTTCATATAGATTTTAATATATATCAAAGCGAATGTAGAATCCCAGATCGATCCCAGAATTTGGAACCAAAAAAAATATTAATTATCCAATAATTTGAAAAATTCGATTTTTCTGATTTTTTTTAAATTATATTTTATCTAAAGAATCTATCTATTTTTTTCCAAGAAATTTGATAAAAAAAAATACAGAACAAAATTGAAAATAAATAATGGTAATTTTAAATATTAATGATTTTCAGTTCTTGGTCCAACAACGGCATTGATTCTAAGATTAATGTCAAACGTTCAGGAGCAAATATTTCAAAATTACAACACCATGCAGAAATGGGGGTGAAAATTTTTAATGTAAACAATGACTTTGTTTAATTAATAATGGATGGAAATAATAATAAATAAATAGATAAATATAATTTTTATTTAAGAATTTATATTTATAAGGTTTTTAAAATAGATGTATTTGGGAAAAATTTTCTTTGAAAAATCCGGAATGAAAATTAAAAATGTATTTCCATACGAAAACATTAAAATTAAAATTAAACAAAAAATGAATTTTTAATGACAAATGGGTAAAAAAAAGGGATGAATGTTTTGAAATAAAATATAAAAAATAAATTTTAAGAAATCATAGGAAAAATATAAAAATATATAAATAAATATCAATATATATATCAGAGATTTCAAATAATTTAAGGAAAAAAGCTGAAACAAAATAAAATTTATTATAAAAAAAAATTGAAAAAAATAAATATTTAAAACTAATTAAAAAATGAAATCTATCTATTTTATTTTGTAAATTGTTAAATAGATATCATAAAAAAAGAATATTAGAAATGTATATAAATTAAATAAATCCAATTTGGAGAGGAAAAATTTAAAATAATCAGGGAGGAAATTTCTATTAAAATAAATTTTTTAAATTAAATAATGGAAAGAATTTACCAGAGGATATAATTCCAGGATACAAAAAATAATATAAATATATATATAAAATATTTAAAGAATTTTAAATATTTTTAATATAAAACAAAGGAATGAACAGAAAAATTTTGAAAAAATCAAATGAACAATAAGAATTTAAATGGGATTATCTACTAGTGGATTCCCAAAGAAGGGAAATTTTCAAATGTTGTCGACAAATGTTATTGACAAAAAATAAAATTAGAAAAAGTTAAAAAAAAATGATGTCTTTAATATACAAAAATAAAATATTGACAGAAAATATGAAAAATGTATGTGGAAACGAAACAAATGAATTATAATATCAAGACATGATATTGATATGTTATATTTATATCTGAAATATTTCATATAAAACTTTTTCTAATATAAAAATACAAATAATTTATATATATATATATATATATATATATATATATATATATATATATATATATATATATATTAATGTGTGTTTATATATATATAAAATGTATGCAAGAAAAATCAAGATTTTTAAATAAAAAAATAAAATGGTTTACTACTCTAATTAAAATCTAAACATTAAAACCATCTATATTGAACGAATAATCCTATCAATCAATCTAAAGAAATGCTATTAAAATCAAATCGTATTGATCTATCTGTCTAAAAATCAAAGTAGAAATTTATGAGATATGAAAATTAAAATCTATTTTATTATTATGGCAATTTATGTCTAATATTACTATGAACGTTTTGTTGAAATTTATATATAACAAATGGTATTTTGTATGAAAATAAAAAACACTGAAATATAATGGTTTTATTTTCTTTTTAAATGTATATCTTTAAATTTCATTATATCATTATTAATTTGTTATGTCAAGAAGGAAAAAAATCTGTTTGAAATATTTATTTATATTATTCAATTTAAATATTTATTTATTCTTCATCATATTCATAGATACATAATAATAATTATTCTAACAATTTATCTATCTATTAAAGATCTATCTATCTATATTAAAAAATGAATAATTCATCGTTTATTTTTTTATTGGTTAAATATTTGAAACAAGTAAATAATTTAATTAAAAAAAATAATAATAAAATAACAAAATACAGGGATTCATAATTTTAATGAATTTTGTAAAATTTTTTAAACTAATGTTTTTTCAATACCGGGTATTTCCTGTCAAGTAAATGGGGTTACTTTATCTTGAAAAATCTTTATCATGTGTATAGGTGAGTTTTAGCAGGAATCTATATGGGTTTATTTCTAACCTATTGAAAATCAATCATTGATTATTGATTTTAAAAAAAAGAAAATGAAAAGAACGATATCGGAATCCTAAAAATATTTGTTTTTCTGTGAAAAAAATTAACTTTTATAATATAAAAAAAAAAAACATGAACCGGATGAAAGGATTATATATAATACAAGGTGTGTGTAAATTTATATATATGTGTAAAAAACCAAAAAAAGAATAATTTGCCAAAAAAATAATTGAGAAATAATTTAGGGTTTAAAATAAAATAAAGATATATTCAAATTAGGAAAGTAAAAAAAAGAAAGGGAGGGAAAATGATGAGGATAGACCTAATTTTTGTAAATATTTAGAATAAAGGTAAATATTTTCAATATATAAATAAAAATGTTATATAATTTTAATACAAATTGGTCATAAAATCCGAAGTTTGAAAATAAAATAACATAAAATTGATCAAAATATATATATATATATTTTTTTATTATAAAAAAAAACATAAAAATATATAAAATTGTTTAATTTAAAAATATTTTCTGATACCATTGGATTTTTCCCACATAAAATGAAAGGAAATTATGGAAAAAAAAAAATTCGCGTTCAAAATAAAATGTTTTTTTTACAATAAAATTTTTTATATAAGCGAATCTAGAATATTTGGGATTTAGGATAGGTAAATAAAAAATTTCAATCTTATTAAATATGCTATAAAGGACAAAAATTGTGGAGTATTTGATCCACAATGTCCTGAAGGGATCACAGCACATAGAAAAAAGATAGAATTTGAAAAAGAAGAATTTTATTATTAATGGTTCAAATTATTATGAAAAACTAAATACAATTGTTCGATATAGAAAATCATTTCAATCAATTTAATATTTAATAATAAGAAACTATCACGGATATAAATTCATCTATATAATATATATGTCTATTATAATCTAGCTAATCCCTATTGCACAATATATAAAAAGGCACATTGTGTTAATTTAAAAATTTATATTAATATTTATATATATTATGAAATAACTATAATATATTAAATCTTTATATCCATATATTTCATAATCAATATTGGTTTTTAAATCCTGACATGAAATTGTTTTTGTATAAAATACAAAAAAATTGCAGAAGACTTTTGATACATCCAAGTATTATCTATCCATCTATATATCTATCTATCTCATATTTATCTAAAATCTTATATATTCATTTACATAACAATTTTCCTTTACACAATATGTCAACGCAGGAGCATTGACATTAAAGAACGCACACAACTAATGTGCACACATTAACAAACAGGTTACACAAAACACATATATATATATAAATAAATGTTCCAATTTTGACCGATTTTAATGTGAATTAAGTTTAAGCGTCTAATGATTTTATTCTTTATTTCATGGATTTGGAGGACATTTGGGGATTTCAATTATTTTTTTAAACCCATAATTAAAATACAATTTAAATAACATGATCCAATATTTGAATAAATAATTTTTCACCAATCAAAAAATTTGATTTACTTTATTTGTCTTTTTAAATTATTTGAAATATATATATATATATATATATATATATATATATATATATATATTATTAAAATAATATTACCATGATATATATAATTATTACAATCATTTTGTTTTTACTAATGTTCATGCTATACAATGCCCAAGAGTCACTCAAGCTTACCGAAGGAGGTTGTTGTGTGAACACTAAGTGTAAGAGGCGCAGTTTATGAGGATACGTGGGAAAGATAACGTTTAACACTGGATTAGGTTAAGATTGTAGTGATCAGGAAAGCATCCTCTTGGGAGTCAGTTCAACAAAGTAGCTGTTCGTAGGGAGAAGCTGTTCGAATGAAACTTACTCCTCACTAATTGAATACAAAGGGAATGAGGGTGGTTCGCCTCAGTGTACGCTGCGGGGCGGATCTTAGCTAGGAGGGTTACAGTTGTGGGGACTAAAGAATGTAGCTCGTCTGCACATTTTCCATGGAAATAGCGATAGAGTCAGGTGAGGCTTGCAACGTTTTGACTGTGGGGAAAAGGGTTGTAGGGTGGAAAATAATTAATCATCCAAAAGTCGCGTACGTACTGTTGGACTCTTATCGAGATTGGAAAGTGAATGCTTTGTAGCTTCCAGCCCAGATATGACAGCATTACTCCATTTTCGGTTTGATCTGGCTCTTCTAAAGGCAGGACGTTGCAGGAGGAGTCAGGTTCCGGAGCGGTACAGGGAATCGCCCCACCTTTCCAGCATTATATAAAGAAATACATGTACTAATCGCTATCAAAAAGTTCGAAGAATTTAAGGTACGAAGTGGCTTCCTTAAAAGAAGAAAGTGAGAAATGTCTGACGCGACATGGAAACATGTGTATGTGTGTGTATGCGTGAGCATATGTCTGTGTTCGCGTGTGCGTGAATATATGCATGCGTCTCTGTATGTGTAAGAGATAACGAGAAGGATAGAGGGAGACAGTGCGTGTACGGGTATATATGTGTTCGATCGTGTGCGCGCGTGTAGATGAGATCATTACAATCTTAACCTCTTTAAGTGAAGGGCTGTCGTTATCTATCCTGCATATCCTCATAATATGCTTTTCTGTATGCCATATTTTGTAACCCTCTACCTTGAGTGGCTCCTAGGCCTTCTATTGGCTGCACAATAGTAAATAGAAAAGGATATTGTAAAAAAAGTAATGGAAAGAAAATGGAGATTGGCAAAAAATACCGAGAAAAGATTTTACGATCGTTTAAAAAAAAGAGAGAGAGAAAAAAAAAAGAGAAAAAGAAGAAAAAAAAATCAAAACAAAAACGAAAAAAAATGAAGAAAGCAAAAAAAAAAAAGAAAAAAAAGGTGTAAACTTAGGAAGGAGAGAAATGTATACAGCACGTGCTTACCTTTCTTTTGGAAGCGGGTCGGCCTCTCTTAGCTGGGACAGGTGCGTTTGTGGGGCCGGCTGTTTGTAGAGCTGTAGATTTGGCGGTCTTAGCATTATTATTGTCACGTCGCGCGGGGGCAGACTCCCTGCTGAGGCCGGGGGTCCCTGTCGACATTGACGGGGTCGATAACGAAGACGACAGCGACACCCTGGCCAGAGCATTGTTGTGGTGGTTAGATCCGGATGAGGCAGAAATAGACGATGAGGATAAAGAAGAGGAAGAAAATGAAGACGCTGATACCGACGATGCTGTCAGCGGGGCTGGGCGTCTGTCAGAATCGGTAGAGGTTTGGGCCGGGGACACGGGTAACAATAGGGTCGGGTGTGCAGCGGAGGTTGTCGGAGAAGAGCTCGGAACTAACACCAAAGTGGTGCCTTGTTGGCCATGGGCAGTTACATCTGAGGTTGGAATAAGAGCAGGGGTGGATGGGGATATTAACGGTTGGCTTGTAGCAAGGAAAGGGCCAGTCGTTACTGACGAAGCGCTTCGCTTTGTACCGTGACTGATATTTGGTTTGGCGGGCTGGGAAACGAATGAACTCTTTGAGGAAGATGAGGTTATGAGAGTGGCACTGTTTGTACTAGAGTTAGCACTGTTTGTAATAATAATAATGCTGTTGTTATTCGTGTTCGGGGTGGTGACAGTAGTTGTGGGGTGATTCTTTCCTATGTTGGACTCACCCGGCGGAGAAACGATACCACAAGTACTGACAGAAGAAGATGACGTAATCGGAGTTGAGGCTAGGGCTAATGAAGTGGGAGCCCCGCTGCTGCCACTAGCATTTTTAGTACCTTTATTATTGTTGGTGTTTTTCTTTTTACTGTTAGTGTTGCTGTTACTAATGCTAGCTACATCTACATAATTACCATTTCGCAAACGTTTTAACCATCCGGCTTGAACTTCTCTTTGCAAGGCAGTCACAAGCAGATTTTTAACCAAGGGATTATCACTATCTTGTTTATTTAACCAGTTCTCCAGGTCTTTCAAACTCACGCCGGTAGGACCAGTCTGTTCCTTTTTAGCGCTGTTCCGTCGCGTGGATGAAGCCTGACTTGCCGTTGTAGACGAAGAGGCTGGCGATATTGTAGCAGCCGCAGTAGCAGCAGGTGCGACGCTGCCACCAGCGGGACTTTTACTATTGTTATTTTTGTCTTCTGACGAAGTGGCCCGGAGATGAGTCGAAGCTTTATCGGCTCGGACACTCGAGCCTCCTCTTTTTGTTGTTGCCCCTATCGAAGAGGGTTCCCTCTCACCGGTATGGTTAAAGGTATTACTGGATGTTGATAAGTTAGCCGTAGAAGCCGAGTTGGATTTTTTATTGCTGGAAGCAGCAGTTATAGATGACGTCGATACACCCGAATTGTTGTCATTGTTTTGTTGCTGTTGTTGTTGTCGTCCTCTTCGCCCCCCTCCACTATTACTACTATTAGTACTACTACTACTGCTGCTGCTACTATTACTAATAGTGTTGTTGTTGTTAGTGCTGCTGTTATGAGTGCTGCTATTACCGCCTCCTCCGGCAAGCGCTCGTACGGCCTCCCGTATTTTCTGACTTACTTGGTCCGAGTTCTGGGTGAGCACACCCGTGCCGCCGCCGCCGCCGCCACCACCACTGCTTGCGAGATGGTTGATACGCCACTTGGCAGCGTTGCGGTAACTAGTGCTGCCCTTGTAGTCCACCTTGAAGACCACCTGGCTGTCGACCAGTTTTCCCAGGATGGCCTCCGTCTCGCTGAAACTTATTCCGTGTTTGCGTTGTAACATGTGGCTAATACGCTCTAAGTCAGGCCGGGCTTTCTTTGCCGTAGCTGGTCAATTGTTTCCAAAATCACGTCTTTGAATTTGGTTGTTGTCATTGTTACCACACTGCTTGACGTTGTTGTTGTTGTGTTGGTGGTAGTTGTTGTTGGTGCTGTATTTTGCATTTTTGAAAAATAAAATATATATATATATGTATATATAATATTTTTTTTCTTTTTAAAACCGTACCTGTCCAGCAGTAAAAAAAACCCGATAAAAAGAAAATCCCCAGGGACTTTTTCTTTCTTTTTTCTTTCTTTTTCGTTTCTTTTTTCTTTCTTTTTTCTTTCTTTTTCGTTTCTTTTTTTGCCACGCAAATATAGTGTTAATAACCTGCAGTTTGTTTTTTTTTATTTATTGCGTTAAATCGTTCCTTTTTTTTCTTCCTTTGAAATGCTTATTGTTATTATTGATATATTTTCTGAATTTAAATTGACTGATACTTTTTTTTTGTCACTGATCCTGGTGTTCTCGGTATACTGTTAATAAAACGAACGGGAAGCGTCGATACAGAGTGATTATTATTCCAAAACCCGTCGCTGAATCTCTTCTTCTTCTTTCCGCGAAATTGATGGCGACTGTGATGACGACAGCAAAGATAACGTTGTAAACTATCTGAAATGTAAACCTGACCAACCAGCCCAGCTTTTCCGGCTGGGGTCTGTGGGGTCGAGAAAACTTTTCCCCAGCGCTATTCCCAAACACAAGTTAAAAAAAGAAAGAAAGAAAGGACAGAAGGAAGGAAGAAAGAAATAAAGAAACCTTCCGTCAGTCCTTGAGCGATGGTGTGTGGGTGATGACGATAAAAGCTTTACAAACATCCATGCTAAAGAAGAAGTGGAGGCGATGACGAAGAGAGTCGGGTTTTCCTTTTTCGCTTCTTTTTGTACACCCACCAGGACATGTGTAGGTTAAAAGAATGGACGTATAGGACAAGTAATAATAAGTGATCCGTCTGGCCTCGTATGCCTTAGACTCTTGTCTTGGCTCGGTTGCGTCGATTCGTGCTACTGCTGCTTATAATGTTGTCTGTTTGAGTGTTGTTCGTGGCTATGTGTTTTTAGGTGTCCGTCTTTTTTAGGAAGTAAACTAACGAATCCAATCACTTGATTTTGTGTCGTTTTATTATTTTTTTCTCTCTTATTCTGTCCGATATCAGGCTATGGTTTCGTCCGATCAGATATGTCGGCCAGTAATATAATATTAGTCTTCTCGTTCGTTGCCCGACGCGTTTACTCGCTCACTGCCTATGTGCGTCAGTCCGATAGCTTTTAACAAACACTTTCTTGAAGAGAGATAAAGAGAGAGAGAAAAAGAGATAGAGGGAGAGGAGAGAGAGAGAAAAAAAGAGATATAGAGGAGGGGAGAGAGATAGCGCACAAAAGACGGAGTGAGTAAGCTTGATAAGTGAGAAAGTTAGGGAGGGTTTTTTTTTTTCAGTAACGCGCCTCCTTTATCGGTCGCCTGCTCGCTCACACTTACGGATAGAAAAAGAAAGGAAATAAATAAATAAATAAAAATAAATAAATAAATAAACAATCAAAATGGAAATAAAAAAGAAAGAAAGAAATAAAAAGAAATAAAAAAAAGAAATAAAAAAGGATGATAAAGTTAAAATCGCCCTTGAAAAAGAAGAAAAACAGATAGGTAGAAAATGACAGAAAGAAATTAATCTCAAAAGAAAAAAGGGCGGTTTAAGTAATAAAACGTGAGATTCCCGTAAAAAACAGAAATAAGATTGCCTTTATAAAGTACGGAAGGATTGAATATTATTGTTGTGGAAAGCAGAAGAAAAGAGAGTAGGAAAAAAGAAAGGGTATAATAAATAAATTGTTTTGAAGTAAGGAAAACGAGAAAAGATGCGAAAAAATGTAGTGGTAAATAGAGAGCGGGTGGATACGTGCGACGAGAGTGACAGAAAGAGAGTATCAGGGAGAATAATAAAAAAATGTAAGCTAAGCACGAGAAAAGCACAGAGAGTGAGCGAAAAGAGAGAGAGGGGGAGAACGAAAAAGCCGAGACGGAATGAGTGCTCCAAGTGTCGCCTTCGCCACTGCGGCTGCGCACAGCGCACTGCTATTGCATTCTGGGATAAATCTCATTGCATGAACGACGTGCCCAGCGCTGAACCGTTAGCCGATCAGGGACGGAAATTGTTGAAACACCGTACATAACCATCAGTCGATTATTACTCGTTCCGCACGCAATCAGTTCTAAACTGTAAGTCAGTTAGGCCCGGAAGTAGATTCACGATGCACACTGTCAGTGACACATGTAGCGCATGCGTATCAGCGTGTTTCGTGCCATGCCTAGCAGACGCAAACAATGAACAAAACTGAATACACTTTTTTCCCTCCTCACAACTGTTCTCTTTCTTTTGTATTGCTGACTGTTTTCTACGCGGCAAACGCAAGAAAGATAAATTATTATCGCTAATAAAATCGTATAAGCCTTTTTTTTAATTCATAAATAATATAAATAGAGTTTTATTTTCTGCATGTAGACATTTGACAGACTAATAAAGTACTTATCTAATTTTCATTGATTGATTCAATGTAAATTAAGCGTGGTATTAAGTGAGATATTTGTTTAAGATTAAATTCTTCGTTTCAAGGCCTTATTTCTGATTAGCCAACTTGGTAAAGAAGCATCTTTAGACAGACTTGAGTATATATCTCAAAATAAAACATTTATATTTACTAAGAAAATATTAATAGGGTACAGAGAAAAATAAAGAGAGAAACAAGATAGTTTTAAGCCGATATTTCAAATCAAGAAATAACCAATCTTGAACATGATCATTCAAAATCATGGATTTCAGCAGAAATTGAACGCTGATAAAGTGCACTGGATGGAAGATGCGATATATATATATATATATATATATATATAACATCTATCTATCTATTTATATATATATATATATATAAGCGACAGGTTGCTGACTTCTAACTCTTCTTTTATATATATATATAAAAGTAGAGTTTGAAGTCAGCACCCTGTCTGTTTCATACTTATACGCAATCGTGCGGATAAGCATAAAACAGGTTGTCGGCGCTGGGTTTTGATTCAATGCCTACTTTTACATTTACATACGCTCTATCGCTGATATTGGCACTTTAACCAATAAATATGACATTCCTTCGAAATACGCAATTTGATTTTCTAACCACAGCTTAGATGTCATACAAGGCCGAAAACACACACACACATATATATATATATATATATATATATATATATATATATATATATATATATATATATATATATATATATATATATATATATATATATATATATATATCACTGCCATAAACAGACAGAAATTGATTTTATCATTACCACTCATAATGATAATAAAAATGTAAAACTGAAAAACGGGCTAGCTAACCGTTTTCGAACCTCGCTGACCAGAGCTAAATAGAAGTTAATAAAGTAAATTATTTAAAAAAAACAAAAATAGACAAAGTGTATTGGGGAAAAAAATAGATGGTAATAAGTTGGAGGCCTTAATAAAAAGTCCTTCTGTTTACATAGAGAAGGCTTTAATGATAGAATATTGATGGCCTTCAACACTTTTAATTGGAGTAATTAGAGTGGGACCTGCTAAGGATGGTAAAGGAGTTACCCAATACACTTTGTCTATTTTTAAATAATTTACTTTATTAACCTCGATCTAGTTCTGTTGAGCGAGGTTCAAATCCGGGTAGCAAACCCGTTTTTCATTTTTACTTTTTATTTATTATCATCATGAGTAATAATAAAAATAATTTTTGTCTTTTTATGGCAGTCATAAAGTTTTGTACCACCTAAACATACATACATACATATATATATATATATATATATATATATATATATATATATATATATATATTGTTTTTGTCCGCATGTAAAAATCTATAATAAATGATTATGGCTCTACTCTTGGTATTGAGCACTCTTTTGAATTAATGCTGTGAACGTTAGAATTTATATTATTTTCGTTCTCGTTACATTTGGGCATATATATATATATATATATATATATATATATATATATATATATATATATATATATATATATATATTACACACACACACACACACACACATATATATAATATATAAAGGCCATTTTTAAAAAGTTTAAAGGTTACTGAGAGATAGACATATTCTTAATGCCCAAATACGGCTAGTACATTGTGGCCGTGTTCAAAGGTGATGTTGCTAAGGATGACTTTTTATGATAAGGGGTTTCATTACTTTTAGATGCATTGTGTAGTTTGGAGATTTATATCATGTTTGAATTTCGACGAATGCATTTCATATCGAGGATGGTATATTTTCAATTTGGTTTAAATGTGTGCCTATGAAGCGCGTGGCTACACTTCATCAACCTTTAGACTTCTTATAAAAGTACTTAAACAGCATATATCTATCTATCTATATATATATATAGGTAACTATACTCGTCTCGAAAAACCTTCGAATTTTTGATTTGCGAATAATCAAATGAATCTCGAAGGAAAAAAAGGTTTTAAAAAAAGAAAGAGCTAGAAACATGAAAGTCTGTCGAAAAAATCGCACAGATACAGGTTTGAAGTCAAAGAAAAAAACCCGATACGTAAGTAAACAACCAACTAAAAAAGCTCAATACAACCGTACAGCAGACCTAATTACACCTAGTGAGCCAGACAAACCTACCAGGTTTCACCTAAGCGGATCGTCAGGGCCGCTCTATCTTAAAACCTGGGTATCTTTATCTATAATCTAGCTTTCTATATATATATACATATATATATATATATATATATATATATATATATATATATATATATATATATATATTATTTGAGTAGTAATCATTTTAATAAATGTTTTATGGAATATGACAGGCAATATGGTGAAATTTTATTTCTCGTGACGTTACAATTTTTCTTTT